>JAWPHD010009569.1:0-102309 GCA_037043455.1 Cyrtodaria siliqua
AGTTTGCCTTTCAGAATAACAGTAAAGTGATGTTACGTTGACCTGGTACGTTGACCTAGTAACCATCTTTCTCAGTTTTAAACATAAACCCCTTACAGTTCCGTTTCATTGGGATGAAAATAGGGTAAGAAGTTTGGTGCACACTAGAACCTGATTTAAACCTCCTAGAGGCCATTTTGCCACTGACCGTTCCAAGGCAGTAGCTCTATTGTCAATCCATTTGTGTTTGAGAAGCTGCATGCATTGCTTCTTACTAACATTGTAATTGCAATTTGTTTTATTACGGCGTATTTTGGGTTGACTGTCTGCTAAAAGGTACATTTCCTGTTTGACATTTATGCCTACGCTTGTTGTTACTTCACAAGATATCACCGCTGAGCGACATATTCGGCGGACCACATAAAATGCGTATCACCAGGATATAGGCATAGACATTTTTATACAGTACTGGAAACAAACAAAACAGTTAGCTTCTTTCGGGGCTCGAACACACGACCTTCTGATTTCAAGTCCTGTGCTCTATCTACTGAACTACAACGCTACTTGAGAAAATAGTATACTAACTACCATATATTATGAGGCAAAATAACTTAACACTTTGAACGCAACTAATGATGGATCAATAAATATGCAGTCCATAGTGTCGCACGTGTAAATTAACATTGCCTGGTGTAATACTGTATCTTATCAATATGAAACTAATACTTCGCCTCAAATCAACCATATCTCGACTTGTTATATAGCGCTTGATGAGTTTGTGTGCGCGCTCTTGTTATAACATAATGCCTATTTAGTGTTAAAAATGCTACAAAATACCAATAAATAGCAGTGGTCTAGAGGTTCAGCGTACATCTTTCAAATCTTACAAGTGCAAGGCTGTGGTTCAAATCCCGTTCCGGGCAACTATTTGTTTATCACATATATTCTGGAGCCGTATATTTATCGATGTTACCTGTACGGAGGCTAAATAAAAATGTGAAATTTTAGTGTGTGTGTGTGTGTAGTTCTAAGGTTTATAGTCCGTCCGCCAACGAACACGTCAAGGTATACCTGACGCGATGGGCACAATAGAGTCTGGACTTATGTGAAAATCGATTTTTCCTTATATACCGACTTTTGGGGTGTTCGTCGATTTGAAACTACTTCAAACGTGACTCATTCATATTCATGAGTTATTACCAGTTAAAATAGGGACTGTACAGCTTTAAGAAGGGACGATATTTAAAAGGCATTGGCAATTTTGTACACTTGACCATAAAGCATGCCTTCCAGAGTCAGGCCTAACGAGTACGTCAATTAACCTTTATCATGACATGGCTACACAAATGTTCTGTAGAATTAATATTAACGTTAGAAAATTATCATTTGTCATCATCCACTGAAACAGCCCCATAGAAGGTCCTAATCGTGGAGTGGAACTTTGGTACGGAATCGAACAAGATTTCTTGTATATTCCACTCCTTTCCATTTTCCATCTTTTTGGTATTTGTATATATGCAGCATTTACTGAATTGGTCGTTCTTGTGAGGTTTTTTTCCAGTTGCAGACATATCTCCTTAATAAGACATGTGAAGCTTTAAAATTGATGAATTCGAATATGTTATCAATAAAAAAGGGACACACTGTAATCTTGATACTTTTAACAAGCTTCCGTATTTGGAAACTTAACCACGCCCTACTGACACACCTGACGCTTTCCTGTTAACGTTGTCGATTTGTGTCAGCTGTGGGTGGGATTAAGTTTCCAAACACGGAACTACACGGCGCGTGATATTTTAAATGGTAAACATTTAAGAAAAATATGTCTACTGAAACACGGAGTCTTACGATTCTCGCAACTAGGGTCCGTGTAAAAATGCATTTCATTTAACATTGAGTATATACGATGCTGTTAAACTGTTCTCTACGTTTTCAATAATGACCACTACGATATTTGTGATATCATATCTCGGCACGATTTTTTTTTAAAGATTTTGATGTATAAAGTACGTATCAATTCAGAGATATATGCATTTTAATAGTCGTATGTATATTCCGGTTTACAACTTCAGTTATAACTTTTTCTTTTTTTACCGAGTATATATAGCAATGACTATATATATCACACAACAGGCAACCCCCTAAACATACCCACCCCACAGCCCTTTGCATTTACTTCTTTTGAAACATTTTATTTTATGAGGTATATTGGTCATAGAAGAAATTCAAAAACTAGCCATGTGTCAGGCTAGAAACAGCAGTGTTATGTCACTTGAATTATTTAAGATATTTTTTTTTCATTTTAGCAAACTCTTTCAGAATGTTAATTACCAGAAAGGCTTGGAATAAATCAAGCCATATCCCCCACCCCCGCCTCCATCCCCACCTCCGCCCACCAAACACACAGAGCCTGTTGACTTGATTTCCATCGAATGTGTGAAATAAAAATTATTAAGAAGTCGTACGGATACGATGCAGCCTTAAACAAGTAGAGCGGTAATGCTCATTTCGGCCTCTTATTTTCAAATAGTTCTGTATTTTAAATCAGCATTCCACTGTCTAACAGTAAAATGGATAAATTAAAAAAACTAGCCATTTCAGACTAGAAACAGCCGAGTTAAGCTTAACACACACCCTATGACACACAAAGCACACCCCTCCTCGACTCCAACCATTCCCGCCTTTAACAAAAAAATATTTTATTTCATTAAGTTGTTTTTATCGTAGAAGAAAGTCTGCACAAATTCAAAAACTAGCCATGTCGGACTTGAAACAGCACAGTATTGGCCCTGGAATTATTTAAAAGTATTAAACCTGTCCTACCTTTTTATCCTATATTTACCAGACTTGTTCATATGTTAATAACAATAAAAGCTTGGATAAATTTGAAAAACAACCATATCTGACTTACACCACATGACACATAATGCGCCCCACTCCCATGCCCTTATGCCTTTTTTTAATATTTTATTTTCTGAAGTTACCTTTGCTATAAACAAACGAAAACGTGGACCCTTGCAAAACCTAGCCATGTCAGATTAGAAATAGTAGAGTTACGACCCTTGAATTATTAAAGATATTACTTTTTCATCTGATACTTTACCTAACTTGTTCACACTGTTAAATCTAAAAACAGTTTGTTAAGGTTTGAAAAAACAAACATATCTGTGGCACGCCCCTCCCCCGCACACCACCCCCTCCTCCACCACCCCCAACCTCTCACCCACCACCACCATGCCCACCCACCCAGCACGCGCACGCACACACACACACAACACATTAAATTGATTTCCAACGAATGTGTGAGAAGATTTGTATCAACGATATACAAGTCATGTAAACATAGTATGGACATAGTCAGCCTTAAGCCAGTAGAGCGATACACGCTGTCTTGGGACTTTTGTTTTATCCTCATTTAATTGTCTAACGATATTCTTTCAGCATTACTTATACAACATGTATGACATTGCCACTCTACATCTTGTATGTATTTTTTTACATGTTTTGCTTTGTTATGTAAAACTGATACCCATAGATGACCTAGTATTTAAATGCGGACATAGACGAAACGGACCATGGACATAACGGATCAGGACAAAATGGACCAGATCGTTGGACAAAACGGACCATTTCATAAGACAAAACGGACCATATATAAAAAAAGAATAATTACCTATTTTATTAATTTTGTTTTATTATTATTTTGTATTTTATATATATTTTGAACAAACAATGCAGTTCAAAAATTGTGTTATATTAAGTGCAGCCGTTGTTACCTTTAGTGTCGACATTTTTGTTACCTTTGGTGTAGGTTTTTACCTTTAGTCCCAAAAGTGTTACCTTTACTGCAGCGTGTTATCTTTAGGGTTGCAACAAACGTATTTGCTGATTGTAAAGATTGCACCTAGAGCTTTAATGCTTCTTCCTGCCAAATAGTGCATATTTATAAAACTTATGGATCATTTATACATCTGGCGCAAATATGTTTTGCATAATTTAATGAAAACAAATGCTGAAACATCTCTCACAAATGAGAAAACAGTTGATTAAAAATAGTGCTTTTCGCTGAAATATTGTTGTGGACTTTAGCGAAAGCGTTTCTGGTCTTTAGCGGCAATATTTTGTGTGAACTTTAGTGGAACATTTTGTGGACTTGTCGTTCGTTTTTTTGTGGACTTAAGCGGGAATGTGTTTGGACTATAGTGAAAATGTATGAGGTATGGTCTTTAGCGGAGTTGTGGTCTTTAGCAGCGGTACCACAAGGCCTCTTTTCTCGATTTGCAACTCTCAATGGAAAATGGAGAAAAAGTAAGCGAAATGTATGACAAGAGAGATGATTTTATTTTGGTATAACTATACCTACTGAGACTGGCATATATACTTCTCAACGTATTCGTTTGCCTAGTGCTTGTAGTCGGGTTAAGACCTTTAATATTCGTAACCTTCGTACAATAAAATAGATTCTCAATCAGGGATATGGTTACCATAAACATCGAAAAACCTTTTATTATCTTAACTCAGATCTGCCTTTAAAATATGTAAAGTAATCTGAGAAGTCTTCGGCGAGAACCACTATCACAATCTGCCTTTTAAGATGATGTTATTTACAAACTTTGACTTAAGTTTAGCCATGGTGGTCATCATGGATGACTGAAGGACTAACCCAAAGATCATTGTGATTAAGTTTCATCAAAATCCTTCAAGCGGTTTTAGAGAAGATGTCATTTTTAACGCTTTCCTATATAACTGTATGTAAACTTTGTAAACTTTGGATCGCTGTGGCGGCCATTTTGATTATTCGACGATAACGAAAAACACAAGCTTGATAGAGGCTAACCGAAGGAACATGTTTATGACATTTCACAAGAATGGAATAAGTGGTTTCGGAGGAGATGTTGTTTGAAATTTCCTTAAATTTGACCTAATGTTAGCCATGGCGACCATCTTGGATGACTGGGAGCCGCGAAAACACTTGGTGGCCATTTTGATTATTCGACGATAACGAAAATCAGAAATTTGATAGATGCTAACCCAAGGAACATGTTTATGATATTTCACAAGAATGGAATTAGTGGTTTCGGAGAAGATGTTGTTTCAAATTTACTTAAATTTTACCTTATTTTAGACATGGCGACCATATCGGATAACTGGCGACCGCGAAAAACACAAATCTGAGAGGGACTATCCCAAAGATCATTGTGATTTAAGATTCATCAAAATCCTTCAAGCGGTTTCAGAGAAGATGTCATTTTTAACGTTTTCCTGTATAACTCTATGTAAATTTTGGGTCGCTGTGGCGGCCAATTTGATTATTCGACGATAACGAAAAACACAAACTTGATAGAGACCAGCCCAAGGAACATGTTTATGACATTTTACAAGAATGGAATAAGTGGTTTCGGAGGAGATGTCGTTTGAAAATTCCTTAAATTTGACCTAGTTTTAGCCATGGCGGCCATCGTGGATGACTGGCGGCCATGAAAAAAATACATCTGAGAGGGGAACTCCTAAGTAACATTGTGATGAAGTTTCATCAAAATCCTTCAAGCGGTTTCAGAGGAGATGTCGATTTTATAAAATTGCTAACAGACGGACAGACAGACAGGCAGACGGACGACGGACGACGGACGAAAAGTGATCCCATAAGCTCGCCTGTTCTCTGGTCAGTAAAGCTAAAAATCATTACACGTGTGTACCTCAAGACGATGCATGTAGTGCCCACATACTAACGTGTTGAAAAACGTGTTTTTCACATTTGTGAAGGACCTCCTCAAGTAATTATAAATCCATTTAAAAATTATATCCAGTGTATATTACAACTGTATCTTTTTATTTAACAAACTGGGTCCCCCCCCACCCCCCCCCCCCACCCCCCCACCCCTAGTCGTAGAAAGCGCGTGCATCGCTGTTATATAAAAGACACCAGTGTAGACCAATGATTTATGTTTATATTACGTATTAGTTAGAGGCTATGAAGTGACATTTTAACAATTAAGAAACCCTAAGGGAAGGAGCGCAGCGACTGACCGGGGTTTCTTAATTGTTAAAACTCTAGCTGACAGTGTTTGCCCTTCTTTTCCCCGCGCTTCTACGAAACCACGCCTCTTAACACGTTTGTGCCTCTACTAAATCCGCCTCCTTGTGTCCAAACAAGCGCGTGCCATTTAGTAAGCGATTACTTAATTATTAAATGGTTAAAATTGGTGATCGTTAGAAATTTACATGAATAAGTTCGCAATATTTTTAAAAGATTGGGGGAAAAAGTAGGGCAAACAGTAATGTTTATTCGTGTCCAATTTGTAGACACAAACTCAAGCCACGCGCGCTACCGATCAATGACACTTGACGCGATCGTTGAAGATCGTTGAAGATCCCGTCTGTTACTTAGATACTTGTCTGTGCAAATGTTTACCACAATTATGACGCAACACATTCCTTTGATCCTTTACACGTCAAGACTTTGGACCGTGTCAAACTGGTATATCGCCCGGTTTAAATGTTTACACAATTATATTAAAGGAACACACGGAAATCTTGAAATGTTTATCAAGCATTGAAATTAGCGTCTCGATTTATTTATCCAGTATCATTTTAACCCTGCTGGCATATACATGTAATTAAAATAATAAATAATATAGTTTTGAGTTTTCATATTTTATCTTATCCTACCATATGTTTACATATATTATTGGTGCAAAATTATCAACAGTTACTAATATGCAAAACCAATTTTCTTTATACTATTCGTATAATTAATATTAATGATTGAACAAATGAAATTTATGTAGAAAAATTACCGCAACGTCGTAAGTTTTTTTTTAAATCATGATAGCCGTGTGTCACTTTAATATATATCGCCTAGCCTATACAACCACGAATTATTTTTTAAAATATAATTCATTCTTTAAAGAGACACATGGACTCTTGAAATTGGATGAATCATCAAAATAATCACGCCGGTTTGATTAACCCACTATCATTTTGATTTGAAATCTGCTTGCCGGCTTCTACATTCTCACATGTAAATACGAATGTTGCAGATACGCTGATCATACGTTTGTATCCATTTGACAAATTAAACCAAATGTAATGGTGTGTTATTTAAGGAGTATAGGCCTTCCACTCTTTACCAATTTGAATGTGCTATGCCTAAACCACAGGCTTTCATTTCAACGGATATATATATAAAGAGAGATAAGTGTTAATTATATGCACATGCGTGTGCTATAACACTATCTCGTCTTGTCTCTTTCTGTTTTCTTATCCATGTTATCGTAATGAAAGCGATCTTAGAATTCGATGACACGGGCACTGTTCCAACGACCCGCTCCATCATAAGCATGAACAATTTAAGATAATGCAATTATTCCGGCTAATAATTTACTCTAATGTATCAAGCTAAACAGTCAACGTATGCGGGTTTTGGGATCCACCTGCTATCTTCACCGCGTGCACGTCGCTGAGTGGGCACTGTCAGCAATCAAGTAGGGTGACCTACTGGGTCGACCCTTGTCAGCACCCACGAATCAATGATAGATGGGTTACGGACCTGGTGTACTTGTAGTATAGCCGATGGGCGTATAAGTCGCAGTACTAAACGGAATGATTGCTGACTCTGACCGAGCGTGAAGATGTCTCCTTCGTCCCGCCAGTATGGAACAACGCCAGGAACAACTACAGAAGTGGGGAAGCCTGGCGGTGTACACGGAGCGAAGGAGTCATCAACCTGCGTGCCTGTAAAAGTATAGCACTATATTCCGATAGTTGCTATAGCCTCAGGGGACGCAGGTTGCAGTTGGCGGGTGTGGCCCTCAAAGGGATCGTTTCCAGTAGCGGATGTAGACAGCACAACCTAGACGTCGTCCAGACCCCACTTCACCACCGCAGCGAAAACTACAGAGCGAAAGCGACAACCACCAAAACACGATCAACAGAGACGACTACACAGCACCACAGCAGCACCAGATCAACCAACACACTCATCTAGAGAAGTCCAGACTCTATTGTGACCATTACGCTCAAGATACGTGTCTCCAGATTGCGCTCGTTCTGTATATGTTGTCGGATGGACTTTAAACCTTAGAACGACACACACACACACACACACACACACACTTCTGGGATGAAATGAATAAATTTTGACGTCAAAAAGAAGGCGGGTCTTTTGTTATCGGTCGGGAGCTGCGTTCGTACTAATGGCTATTTTTAACTCTTAAACACATATTTAAACCCTGCAAAAATATACAAACGATATATTATGCGTATCAAATCAAATACATTTCGATAAAATCAAAGGGTTGGGCCACCGAAGGCAGATTAAGTAGATTAAAATGAAGACCCCAAGATACCCCGTTTCGCCATATAAGCCAAGATGCGACCTTGGGGTCTTAAAGATAAAGCGGCGTCCACGTAATGTACATTAAATTCGTTCTTACAACATTAGTCATAGCTCTCGTTGTACTGAAGTAAAGAGGTTTACATGGAACAGAATTAACATAGTTTAGTGGAAATTGCATGGTCCAATAAAGCTGAGCATTACATGCTATAAAACAGCTCGCTTTACTGTTCGCGTGTTATTGTCGGCCATTCAGTTTTACATAGACTTGTGAATAATTAAACCCCTGCAAGAAAAATAACTGCAGCTCAATTTAAAGATCTACGATGTTTCTGCTCAAAGGAATTATTATAAGTATGTTTGTGTTCGTGCAGATAAAACGGTCAGAGGCAGGGTTTACTGGAATCGACAAAATGGTATTCAGTGACATGAACTTGTGGACAATTTTAGAGTTTGGAACGGCGATTGTGGATCTGATACGCACTGAGACTTCGCAAGACAAAGACGTAATTATCTCGGCGACAGAAACGTTAATAAACTCAGCAAAGATTGAAATTATAAATGCGATACAATTCCAGTCAAAAATCGAGCAAGTTGATGAAGCTGTTACAGATTTTTCTCATTCACTTCACCAGCTGAAACAGGTTCTTGATGCCAAAGACGCGAATTCGAGCAAAGAGTTAGAAGAGGTTTTTGTGAAACACTATGTATCGAATAAAATAGACTCTCAGCTTTACAATTTACCGTCTCTTCTGACATACAAATCCCCCGGAGGTTCGGTAAAAGATCTACTGACTCTCCTCAGCGAAAATCTCAAGTGTAATGTCACTGCTTTGAAAGTATTTAGAGGCTTTTACTTAGAACTGGTTGGTAAAGGGCTTACGCTGAAAACTGTTTACTACAAACTTTCAACTACATTCGACGTATCGGATATGTTTAGTGAATGGGAAGAGCAGAAAATTAACATGCTCAATGCATTTGACGCAGTCGAGAAAAAGTGCTTCACATCGCTGCGTCAGTGCACAGAAAACCATATGGAGGAATTCAACCAAACGGCATATATAGCCGGAATATGTGTGGTGGCATTAATTGCCGGTATAGAATTGGCAATAATAGGTGTCTTATGTCGAAACTAAAATAGGTTCTTGATACTACAGAGGTGAAAGATGGGAGAACACAATTGTAAGACATTTTTGAGAAACACTATATATCGAATCAAACAGACTCGCCTCAGCCTAACGGTTTAATGTCTCTTCTAACATATAAATCACCAGGAGGTTCTATAAAAGATCAACTGACTCTCCACAGCGAACATGTTACAGTTTTGAAAATATTTAGACCCTTTTACTCAGAACTGGTTGGTAAAAGGTTTACGCTGAAAACCGTTTTCAGTAAACTTTCAACTACATTCGACGTAACGGACATCTTTAGTGATTAGAAATGGCTAAACAATAATATGTTAAATGCATTTGACATAATCGAAGACAAGCGCTTCACATAGTTGTACGAACGGACGATAGGTAAAACAGAAGGTGGAGGAATTCAGAAAAACTGGATTCTCAGTCTCGATTAGATGTCGCGATATCAATTGTTATGATATAAGTCATTGTTTTAATGTGTTTATGTCGTAAAACATCTCATGTTTTCGGTGTTGTTGTCGTTTTGTTTTGAGGAATGTTGTGATGATTCAGACGAACTGTGATTGCATTGTTACATCATACTGACACTGAGTCAGCTTAATCAGAAAATGTTTTGCAAAAGGAACAACATCATCCGTAAAACGTTGACATGCTATATTTGTACATTTGTCTATTACCCTTTAGCATAATTTTGTTTTAGTTGTTCCTTTAATTACTGAAAAAAATGCGAATGCAAATATAAGGTTATTGATCTTTTACTTTGGTATGAGACTTAATCTTTCCCAATAATTCATTATCATCCTCGTTTTGTTCAGTGTAAATATATTAAGTAGGTTTTCATAACTGCCTCTGAAGCGTTGGTCTTAAAGACATCCCATTGTACATTATACATTATTCATATGCATTTACAGTTCCGTTATTTTCATTGTAACTGGAAACGCCAATATTCGCCCATATCCGACGTATTTTAAAGTCATGTTGGGGATGTTATGTATTTGGAACTACTTTTGCATTTTCGTTCGCGATTTGTGTAATTTACAGTTGCATGTACATTTCATATATTACGTCACAGGAAGTATGTCACGTGATAAAAACACAAATACCGTAGTATGTGGATTTCATTGTAGCATACGATGTTTTGAATATATATGTTTCATATAAAAAAAAAAAAATAAAAAAAAATCTAATCTAATTTTTCATATTTTTTTCAAATGCTTATGCAATAAAAACGTTATTAGATTTGTATTAGGATAAATGCACTCAGTCTTCCGCGGTTAAATATTTCGCTCCTAAATTCGCGCAATAGTAATACGCGAAAGTACTCATGCATATACTCCAAAACAAATCTAATAACCTAGAAATTCATTTTTTGACGATATTTGGGTTAAACATGTAGCGCACATGTTTAACTCAAATATCGTCAAAAGAAATATACGACATATTAAAATAATAGTTGATTGAAAGGTGAAATCCGTTTGGGAGTTATTTATCATTTACACTCAAAAGTTACCAGTGGGGTATTTTGCCTTTTTCAATTTGGACGTTTAAGGTTTCCCACATCTTTAACGTAAAAGCATTTATTTCATAAAGTTGGAAACAATTAATATGTTATATGATATACTTTTGTTGTTTATATAACTGATTTTCAGTTTATAGTAATTTCATTAACAAGTCCTTTAATAAAACGACAATTTCTATGTTATACCCCTTTGCCTGTACACTTACTATATATAATTTGTTATTGTTACCACATCAAACAAAACGTAATTTTACATAATGAATGTCTCCAAAAGCAGGTGAATAACTAAACTACCATTATGCTAATTTAGTGAGTATTATGCTAATTTAGTGTTTCAACCCAGACATGTTCTTTTTTATTATTGTTTTGCATAATATAAATAAGGATCACTTAAACGAACATATCGATTATATTTCTTAACAACCATTATTTGATAGTTACTAAATACATAATGGGAAAACATGATCCTAAGTATATACTTCAGTGAAAACACGCCATTAACTCCATATGTTTATGCTGATGGATTATTCGCAAACCATTTGGAATACAGCTGCTGAACCAATATTTCTATTATTTAAGGTATTGAATCTTGATACCTAAATTATCTCAATTTGTTATTGGTAGGCGTTTGTAACAAGCAGTTGTGCAGTTATTTACCTTGTCATTTAACATTGTTTACTATGGATAACCATAAAAAGGATACCGTTCCACTAAATTTCAAGCTGCATTAATCTGCCTCGTCTCGGAATATATTATATTTGGTTTTACTGGCCTTTTTATTGTTTGACGTCTGACAGTATTATGCCATTAATGTTTTTGAGGAAATGGTTTCTTTGTGCAATGTTACTGAATAAAACAGGAAATGGACTTGAATTCCATAAAAGAAATATAAAAAGATCGGACAGAGAAAGTAGCATTCAAGGAGGACAGTAAACCACAAAACACAGAAACAAACACGCAAAAAGACAAACAAGAAGGCAAAAGCAATAATAAATGCAAACGACATCACAAACACAAAAAGGGTTGACAATAGGGCTACCGCCTTGGAACGGTCAGTGGCAAAGTAGGCCACTGGGTGTTTAAACCGGTTCTAGGGTGCACCAAACCTCACACTTACCCTACTGTCATCCCAATGTGGAATGCACTAAATCCAGATATTCACGTAAACAATGCCAAATGTCGACTCGTTATATGTCATATTTTGTCCAAAATGCCTCGAATTCTAACTTTTAAAATGATTTGTTTTGTGGTGCGTTACCATTGACCGTGGTCATGAGTATTTACAATTTTGATGACAAACAGCCCTAGGTAACATACAATAAAATGAATAACCACATTAGCTGCAGTCAAAGAAAAAAACAATCCAGGGTACGACCTGAAATCCTGAGGAACGAAACCTTATTAACCTAACTTCATTTCAGTGTTTTAGAAATGCAATCATAACTAGGTTGTTGCACAAGAGAAAAACGAAAAGTAGGGATTGACTCTAGAGGGGTCAATTACTGAATATGAAGTACATTGAATTACTAAAGGGTTGTATCTTTTTTTGACGGTTTTCACGATTTCTTTTGAAAGTGATCAGGAAACCCGTCAGACACGAAGTTTATATATAGATCAGATATCCAAAACATAAATACTGATAATTATCCTGGTCGCAGAGATGTTGTTAGGTTGGAGTAGTACTAGAGCAGGATAGTTTGTGATAACGAAAACATGCTGAAGAGCTGTATTTGTAATATCATGATTTCGATCCCCGCAATACATATTCTATTTTTTTTCTAGAATTACTTGCTTGCGTCTATACTGTTTATTTTAGGTATATATTTCATTTGAAAAAAAAAACAGATAGGTTATTTGTTTATGCTCAATATATACCTGACTTAGGGATTATGATTTCATTAAAGTCAATTTATATTAATGTGGAATGCATGACACATTAAAACTGCGTATGGAAACAGACACAATTGTCAAAAAAAATGTTTTAATTAAAATATGTACAACACGCTCACGTAGAGAATGGACGCAGTTATAAAACGCATGTATCGATACAGAGGACCTAAATGAGTTCCTATTTATATAAGATTTGTTTATACGTTTTAGCGAGCCCCTGGAGAGCTAAAATAAAAATGTAATCATAATTCATAAATTGTGTATAGAACAGGAACGAATTCAAGATAACGGTTTTATGGAACAAAATTTGTTTTAAACCGATGCACATCTTCCATCTGAAAAAAATCACAAAAGTGACAAACAATAAAGTTTATTTACTGATGCGGAAAATAACTATATTCAAGTTCAGTGGGACTATGACTGCTATTTTAGTATTTTTTCAAGCCATGCAAGAGAAGTTGCTATCCTTTTTAACAACAATTTTGAATTGAAAGAATGTATTAATTAAATATGCTTGTTCCTTCTTAATAGTGGTCATGTTTGGTCCCTTAGTGGTCCTAAGTGGTCCCTTTATGGTCCTTTGTGGTCCTTAAGGGTATTTAGTAGGACCATTCAAGGCATATATGGAAATACACTAATTCTTGATGCCTCAATCGATGGGAACTGGTTAAATATAATAAATATTGATGGTCATAATAGAGACCATCCAAACGTGTACCGTACACTTAAAAATAATATTACATCCAGTGAATATCGTTCAATAATAGTAGGTGACATCGATGTGATATTAAATCCTGAAATAAATTGTGTTACTATTATGTTAATGTTAATAATCTAAATGCTAGAGATGTAGTGATTGAAATATTTTTTGAACGTAGCCTAATAGATCGGCGCGATCAACATTTGAAAAATGGATAATTTACCTGCTTTGCAAAAAAATCTAGGAAAAGAACAAGGCTTGATTGTTTACTTAAATCAGATAATATTTTTACGTATATTGATGAAACAAAAATCCTGCCAGGCTATAAAACTGACCACTCAATGGTTTTTTTAAAACTTTACTTTAACAACTTTAATAAAGGCAAGTAGTACTGGAAAATGAACTCCCTGTTAAAATATACAAAAATACGCAAAAGAGGAGCAGTTAATTGATACGGACGTCAACTCAGTTAATAAGGCAGCTTGAGCTAACTGAAAATAGGGAGAAAACCATAGCATACTTTTCCTTTAACAAACACAACTTCAAAATAATAAAAAAAGCATACTCTTCTAAATGAATTTCAAAATTAACAAAACCTTGAGAAATAATATTAAAGCAGGATTAAATAGAAAATAAAAGAAATGAACTATATGAAATTAGGGAGAAACAACTAGAGGGAAACGAAAAAGATCTATATCAACATTTTACTTCTAAGTCAGTGATTATGTTAAAAACAAAAGATAATAGAACTATTAAGGCTCAAACAGATATTAAATGAAACAAGATAATTGTACACAAGTCTATATATGCTTATCATGAAACCAATCATAGACATCTTAAAGAGATAAGTCTAATATGCACATACCAAAACTGACTGAGACAATAACTAAAAGGGTGTCGCCTGCCGTGTGCTTATTTTATAAATCATCAAGTACAATCTATAAAGTTTGAGATCAAAGACAGGCGCCGAGGTGGTGCAGTCCATCATAAATTAGAACCTGATTTATTTTTAATTGTTAAAGTTTATGAAAAGAAAAGGGGAAACATCTGCATTGGATGATTCGTAAGGGGGAACTCTTTAAAGTGTTATGACCATAAGTCAATATTTTGCCAAGTTATGGGCCAGGTTAGGTTGCCTATTAAAGTTTTATGAAAAGGATCATATGCCAAAATGAAGATCGGAGTTATTGGTCATGAGCAACAATACTCCTTCGGATAAGATGAATATGTGTGTGAACACATGAACATAGGTCAAACACTTAAGTTATTGCCAATTATGAGCTTGGTTAGGTAGTAGGTTAAAGTTTTATGAAAGGGGCATAGCTCTGCCAAAATGAAAGTGGGATGTATTGGACATCTTTATCAACATTCCTTGAGGTAAAATGAAGATGTGTGTGAAGTTTCATGAACATAGGTCAAGTTATGGCCAAGGATAGGTTGCAGATTGAAGTTCCTATTTTATATAAGATTTGTTTGTGAAGGACGACGGACGACAGACGACAGACAACGTGATCCCTAAGTGTCTGCCATGTTACGCAGGCGACACAAAAGGCTGCTTGAGAGCCCTATTACTTATTAATAAATGTTTTATGAAATTGGATTAAAGGGACATTTGACAACTTTGAATAAAGATACACTTAACAATTCAGAAAAAGGGACACTTGCTAGTATTATTTGGATTTTATTCGCATATTGGATTTATTTTAAGAAATACTGGATCCATTTTGTGTATTTTCTGTAAGTGAATATGTTTCATTTTCATTGTAGTATTTGAATAAATGTGTTGATTATATTTAAAAATAGTTGATCCTGGTTTTACTTATTTCTTGTTACAGTTTACCCGTAACAGAAATTGGGTCTCGACCGGGATAGAAACATTTTCGGGCGCTTTTATCATTAATACATTGTTTTTGGCAATTTTAATAATAAAATAATAACAAAAGTAAAAAAAGTACTCGTAAATTTTTAATATTATAAAAGGTTAAACCGGCAGCAATCAAAATGGTGTTTGATCTTGAAATATGTGTTGCTTCGTCTACCCAGGAGGACTTTGATACATTGAAAAAGAATGACTTGCTCTTAGGGACCGGGCAATATTTATTGGGGGGTTGGGACCGGTGCAAAATGGCATGGGACAGGTACTTTTTTTGTCGCGACATACCATGGGACGATACTTTTTTTCCGCTAGCTTGCCATGGGACGTACACTTTTTTTAAAGTCAAATTCTTTCCCCACCAAAAGAAATTAAACAATTACAAATATTGAAGCAGTGATCTTAGACCATAAAAGGCCCCTTACCAAAAATAAATCGGCGACTGTTTGCTGCAACTCTGCAGACAAGTTTGCGGCGAAGTTGCGGTACACTTTTAGCATGTATACATTTGCATGTATAGTAAAAGTGTGTGGCAACTTCATTTGCGTAACACTTTTAGCTGTAATCTTTTGGCGATGATTACTCCTACTAGCGCCGCAGACCTCATTTACATAGTAAAATACTCTGCAGCAAACTTCATTTGTATAATTTATTTCTCTGCAATGTTCTGTTGATGTTTTTTAAAATAAGTTATGGACTGAAATGATGAAATAGAACAATAGTGCGCCGTTTGTAAAAAAAAAAAAAATTAGCTCGAAAACATTTTGTATTTTGCTATTTAACATGGACTGCACCATATTTAAGTAAATTGACACGATTTAAATTAAATGACGTTATTTAAATAAATCGACACTATTTAAATAAATGCTCTCGATTTTAAGTATATCCTTACGATTTAGATTATATCCTCACGATTTAAATATATCCATACGACTTAACTAAATGGTTTTGATTTAAATAATTGTTTGTGAATTCTAAATAAATGGACCTTCGTTTTACTAAATGTGCAAAAATTTAATTAAAGTCACTATATTTAAAAAAATCGACACAATTTAAATAAACTGACTCTATTTAAATAAATCCTCTCAAAATTAAAATCTGTCATTTCTGCATTACTATCATTTTCATGGAGATATCGAGCACTGTCGTTTCTGCATTACTCCCATTTTTATGGAGATGTCGAGCGCTGTCATTCCTGCATTACTCCCATTTTAATGGAGATGTTGAACGCCGTCATTCCTGCATTACTCCCATGTTCATGGAGATGTCGAGCACTGTCATTTCTGCATTACTCTCATTTTCATGCAGATGTTGAGCGCTGTCATTCCGCATTACTCCCATTTTAATGGAGATGTCGAGTGCTGTCTTCCTACGTTACTCCTATTTGCATGGTGATGTGGTTTGCTGTCATTCCTACATTACTCCCATTTTAACGGAGATCATATCTGCATTACTCTCATTTTCATGGAGATATTGAGCGCTATCATTCCGCATTACTCCCATTTTAATGGAGATGTAGATTATATCCTCACGATTTAAATATATCCATACGACTTAACTAAATGGTTTTGATTTAAATAATTGTTTGTGAATTCTAAATAAATGGACCTTCGTTTTAGAGCGCTGTGGTCTAGTGGTAGAGCGTTGGACCCATGATCCAAAAGTCGTTGGTTCGATTCCCGTCATTGCCATATGCGTTGTGTCCCTGAGCAAGACACTTTGTCTGCATTGCTTAGTACTGGTTCTACCCAGGAAGACATCAAGAGTGATTCAAATAAGTTCATAGAGCTTTCGTTACAATCGATGTAAAATAAATAAGTTAAAACTAAACTAATGGAGATGTCGAGTGCTGTCATTCCTACATTACTCCCATTTGCATGGAGATGTTGAGTGCTGTCATTCCTACATTACTCCCATTTTTATGGAGATGTTGAGTGCTGTCATTTGTACATATATATGTAAAATGGGTGTTCTGGCTCAAAACCCAAATCACCCTAAATAATCTAAAATCACCACATAAAAATTTCTGGCTCAAAAACCTAAATCACCCCAAATAATTTAAAATCACCACACAAAAATTTCTCCACACCATAAACATGGTGAAACACGGCTTGTTTTTAATCTGTATTTGTGTAAACTGCAATAATTAGAATCCTTAGTCGGCTTATTTTTACACAGCGGATGTAATCCTACTTTTAAAAATTGACAGACTTTTATACTACTCTCCATTTTATATATATAATTATTTTATATTTAAGGATTTATATTTATAATACATAACAAAGAAAAAACATGAGCAGTGAAAAAAACGAAGAGACTATAAGAATTTTAGCAGACCTGTACAAAACAGGAGCTATAAGCAAAGAAGTATTAGCCCATAGTCTTTTGACTATTGAAATACCAAAAAAAAACAGATATACCAATTTCAGCAGTTAAGGAACAAAATTTTACATTAGAAAATTTAAGAAAGAGACGACATAACAAAAAACTACGTAAAAGGGAAAAGAGAAAACAAGAAGATGTTATAAATAAGCAAAATAAAAAATATGCCGATTTAAAACAAAATGTTATAAACGAACTAAAACAATTTATCAAAGATAAAAAAGAAGAAGACAAATTAAAACTAGTTGACAAACCAATGTGCGGCTATTTCAAAGCATACGAGATATCTGCCGAGAAATACAAAGACCCTCAAAAACTATTTCGTGATAAAAAATCCATTATCACAAAACAAATAAGCAAAGAGCTGACAGAGACGAATGGAATAAAGTTTCAATTAGGTCTCACTGTAAATCTTTTCAAAGATGATGGTGCTACCAAAAAATACATCACGGCAGTATTACACAGCGAACAAAATGCAATCTTAAACTCTGAAAAAATAAATGAGTTGTACGATAAATCATCTGCTTATATACAAGAGAGCCTTGAAAGATTTACAAACACAGCATCAGGATTGGAGATTGATCACTGTGTTACGTTTTACTTAAATATTGCAAAGTATGAACCGTTAAAAGGTTCATCATACATTCCACTACCAAAAGTAATACAAAATAAAAAAGCGGTGATAAACATAAAAAATTATGATAATAAATGTATTTTATATGCAATAAACGCAGCTTTACATCCAGTCAAAAAGAATAGTGATAGAATTTCAAGTTATCCTGATATAGAATATTTGAAAACAGCAGGAGTCAGTTATCCAACTCCGATTTCAGATATTCCAAAACTGGAAAAACAAAATGATATTGCTATTAATGTTCTTGGTTACACAGTAACAAAAACTGGTAAATTATCTGTATATCCGTTTTATATATCCGAGCAACCAAAAACTATGAAAAGGATAAAAGTATTGTTAATGTCTGAAGAATCCGAAATTGATTCTGAAGAATCTGAAATTAAAGATTCTGAAGAAGGAATCATAGATGATAATTACGACCCTGAAAAAGAAGAAAACATAGACGATAATTACGACCCTGAAAAAGAATCCAAAAAACCTGCAAAAGAAATAATAAACCATTATTTAAGAAATAGAACATCGTTTACTGTGAATTATCGTTTAATATATCACGGTTTGGAGTTCAATTGTAAGCATTAATTTCACGAGCCCGAAGGGCGAGTGAAATTATTGTTTACAATTGAACGACAAACCGTGATATATTATAGATAATTCACCGTAAACGATGTTCTATTTCTATTCTAATACCCCTAAAATGTGAAAATAACGCACACATCGGAAATCTTTCGCATTGCTTAGCTTACTCTCCTAACGTTGCATACGTTACAATGCGTAATGCGCAATGCGCAATGCTTATTCTCCTAACGTTGCAAAAATTACAGTGATATATCGTTCAATATAACGAGATATTTTAAACTAGGCTATATAGTGCGGGTGTATTAGAATGCTTAATAAAAGATTACAACAGGTTACTTTACGATCAAAACAAACATCACGGTAAAACTTACTTTTGTGATCGTTGTCTTCATGGTTTCTATAAAGAAGAATTACTTGAAAATCACAAAGAAGACTGCGAAGGTATTAATAAAAACTCTTGCAAAATCGAAATGCCAAAAGAAGGCTCAACTATCAAATTTAAAAATCATCACAAGCAAATGCTTGTACCTTACGTAATATATGCTGATTTTGAAAGTATACTTAAACCTCAATCTTCCACATTTGGAAAAAAATCAAAAATCACAAACGTGCATAAAGCTTGTGGATTTGGGTATCAAGTTGTAAGATATGATGGTAAATCAGAAAATCCAGTTATTTATAGAGGTGAAGACACTGTTGAAAAGTTTTTAAATCATTTGGAATGTGAAAGAAGTAACATTAATAATATATTTTCTCACCCTAAACCTTTAATCATGACACAGCAAAATGAAATAGATCATGAAAAAGCAACACACTGCTGGATATGTGAAAAAATAATTAAAGATGGTAAAAATTTTAAAGTAAGAGATCATTGTCATTTTACCGGAGAATATAGAGGTGCAGCACATAAAAACTGCAACTTAAAACTAAAAATAAAACCAGGCAAAACAATAATCCCTGTAATGTTTCATAACCTTAAAGGATATGACAGTCATCTTCTAATGCAACAAATAACCAAATTAACAGGTAATATTACTTGCATCCCAAATAATGCTGAAAAGTACATATCATTTAGTGCTGGACAATTTAGATTTTTAGACAGTTTACAATTTACGAATAAGTCTTTACCAGATTTAATTACTGCAACAGATAAGTCTGATTTTAAAATTACTAAAAATCATTTTGGCAAACAAGCAGAGTTACTTTTACAAAAAGGTGTTTATACGTATGAATATATGGACAGCATGGAAAAAATTAATGAAACAAAATTACCACCCATAGAAAAATTCTACAGTTGTTTGGATGATGCAAGTATAAAAACCGAAGATTACGAGTATGCTCAAAAAATATGGCAACAATTCAACTGTAAAACCCTTGGTGATTATCATGATTTATATCTAAAAACTGATGTAACTTTACTAGCCGATGTGTTCCAAACTTTTAGAAAAACATGTATGAATGCCTACAAACTTGATCCTTTGCATTATTATACCGCACCAGGATTATCTTGGGATGCTTTACTTAAATGTTCAGATGTAGAATTAGAACTTTTAACAGACATTGATATGCATTTGTTTTTAGAAAAAGGAATGCGAGGTGGAATCAGCATGGTGTCAAAAAGACATGCCAAAGCAAACAACCCACTTGTTGCTGATTACAAACCTGAAGATCCAAATAATTTCTTAATGTATTTTGATGCAAATAATTTATACGGTTGGGCAATGAGTCGACCACTTCCGCATTCTGGATTTGTTTGGAAAAAAGAGAAACAAAAAAGGTTATTTTCCTAAACCTGGTACTAAAAAAGGACAAATACTTGAAGTCGATTTAGAATATCCGAAAGAACTTCATGAATTGCATAATGGATATCCACCTGCGCCAGAGAAGTTAGCAGTAAAAAAAGAATGGCTGTCTGGTTATCAAACAGATTTGCTGGAAAATAATATCATGACAGAACAACTAGTTCCTAATCTTATGAATAAGAAAAAGTATGTAATACATCACAAAAATTTGGAACTGTACTTGTCTTTGGGTATGAAACTAAAAAAAGTACATAGAGTATTAGAATTTAACGAAGAAGCATGGATGAAATCATACATAAATCTAAACACAGAACTAAGAAAAAAAGCTAAATCGACATTCGAAAAAGACTTTTACAAACTTATGAATAACTCTGTATTTGGAAAAACAATGGAAAATCTCCGTAAGCGGACTGATATAAAACTAGTCCGAACTGATGGGTCTGAGAATGAAAAAATAAGAAAAATAATAGCTAAGCCAAACTTTAACCGTCGTATAAAATTTTCAGATGAGTTATCAGCAGTGCATACAAACAAAACAAAATTAACATTAAACAAACCAATTTATGTCGGGATGTCAGTATTGGATTTATCAAAGCATTTGATGTATGATTGGTATTATAATACTTTGAAAAAAAGGTACAAAAATAACTGTACTTTATTATATACAGATACTGACAGCTTGCTTGTTGATATAAAAACGGAAGATGCGTACAAAGACAAGATTGAAATGAAAGATGAGTATGATCTGAGTGATTATCCTCAAAATAACCCAATGCACGATGTTACAAATAAAAAAGTATTAGGTAAAATGAAAGACGAATGTAATGGTGTTGCTATAGCTGAGTATATTGGATTAAGACCTAAGTTATATTCGATTTTAAAATCGGATGAGCAGATTATTAAAAAAGCAAAGGGTGTAAGAGAATATGTAGTTAAAAAACATATCAATTTTGAAAATTACAAAGATGCACTATTCAACAAGAAAAAATATACTCATGAAATGAATATGATAAGATCGGTAAAGCATGAAATATATGGTATAAAAGTAAACAAAGTTACTTTGTCACCTTTTTATTCGAAAAGGTATATTAGAGATGATGGCATCACGACTGATGCACATGGTTTCTATAAAAACTTATGAATTTGGGTATCAGCAGGAACAATAAGTAATTCTTCTTTGACAAATCCTCTTTGTGGCGCTGGTGCTTTCAAATAATAAACTCTTATACCTTGAGTCACCATATAACTTTTAATCTTGTGAATATCTACACTCCACATTGGATCAGTTGCTCTGCGTCTTCCACCTTCTTGTTCCCCGGGTTGATATAAATATCTTACACTTGCATTCATACAGATAGGATCATCTTTTAATATTTTTGTTTCAACAGGAGGAGGCTTTTTTGTCTCCGCATTTATGGCTTTAACAACTTCTGGTAATCTCTTTACCCATTCTCTATTACGTTTTTGCGAATCTATTTCCTTAGCATACTGATAGCCAAACAATCTCTCAGCTAATGTTCTGTTAAATCTTTCCACTAAAGCTTGGTCTCTGTGTATTTCTGTTCTGCCCCGTCTGATATTTACTTTGTGTTTTACCATCAACTGCGATACTGCACCCATAAATTCTCTGCCTGGATCCACTTGTAATAACTTTGGATATTTTAAATGTCGACTGTATATTTTCTCAAATGCTTTGGCAACTTCTTTGCTATCCTTGGAAGTCAGTGGCTCTGCTTCTTTATATCTACTCGCAATATCAACCACAGTCAATGCATATTTATATGTCTTGCGTCCACGACCAATTCCAAAAGTATCATGCGGCAGAAATAACAAATCAGCTTGATGCACACCATTCTTAGTAGAAACATCAAACCTGGGTCTAACTATTTTCTTCGGCGCAGGTAAATAAATCTGCCACGCAGCTTGTTTCATTAAAAATTATAATGCCTTTTTTTTACTAACACCAGCCTCTTTTGCCAATTTTTTAACTGCTGTGTAACCTCTCCAAAATCCTTTTGGGCTGTAATAAATCTTTTCCATTTTTTTTTCTACTAAAGATTAAACTTTATATAACTATAAAGAAAAAATGGAAATCACAACTGCACAATTTGATGAACTGCTCGAAGAGCAAAATCAAAATAGCACAAAGAAATGGACAGATTTGGAACTAAATAAAATATACACTATTACAGATACGAAAATAATAGAAACTGAATATGGTCCATCCATGGTATTGACATTATTAGACAACGGTGAAGTATGGGCACCTGGTCATCTCAAAGATAAATTAGAGAAGAGTGCTAAACCACCATATTATATGCGACCACTTGGATTGAAACCATGTAAGAACAACAAAAAAAATAGGTATCATGCTATGACTTATTCTTTCCAAAGGTTATTTCAAAGTAAACATATTTAGTCCAAAGAAATCCAAAGTTATTATAGTTTTAAACTATTTTTTTTTTATGAACTCAATTTATACGCCACAAATCCAGTTGCAGCCATGCCCACCACAATAAACGTAATTTCTCTATTCTGTTGATCCGGAGATGGTGTATAAAAATCACTCAACTTGGGCTCCGGTTCCAAAAGTAAATGTTTGCCAGTTGTGTAATAATACTGCTTCATAGCTTGGTCTACATCATCAAAAGTCTGCTCTGCATGATGCTCTTTTTGCAGTTGCTTATTAATAAAATCTAATCTCTCTGTTCTTTTTTTATTCCACTCCACTTGTGCTGCGTTTAATTGTTCCACTGCTTTGTCATGCCTTTGTCTTTCCTCATCTGAATGACTTCCCATTTTCGAGAAGAAATAATTTGAACCGCTAAACGCCAATGCATTTGTTAATGCGCCACCTATCATCATTGCTACTGCACTTGCCATTTTTTTTATATATATTTTAAAAATTATTTCATAATATCCGCAGGAATAATACCTTGCTTAATCAACATATCCCTCGTAGCCATTGCTAACATTATATCCACAGACAGCATCCCAAAATCTGTCATATTAAAATCCACTTTAGGGGCTGGTCTTTTTAGTAGTTTTCTGCCAATCTCAGAATATCCAACAGTTAGAAGTGTTTCCACTCCTGCATGATACATCATATTTACAATTTGTTTTCCGTCAATACTTGCTGCCATTTTTTTTATATTATTTTTATATTATTTTTTTAAATAAATTATTAAAAACAATCAAACGGGTCTTTTGGTGCAACACGAACAGCAGCTTGCACAGGTTGCGTAGCAGGTTGCGTAGCCGATTTTTTGTTATAAATATACAAACCCAACCCAGCAATGCCTAATAAAACCAGACACGGTGGAATATAATTTTTGTATACATTTATTTTGATTGTTTCTGGTTCTTCTTCACCTATTGTTATTTTTGTTATTTGGTTTGCAGTATCTTGCTTTGCAGCATTTTGATTTGTAACATCTTGAAGCAAACGCTTTGCCTTTCTTGCCGCTGCTCCTTTTTTTCCAGCTTCTATTCTTTTTGGATTTTTTACTTTTTGTTGTTCAACAGGTTGTGTAACAACAGGTATAACTTCACTCTCTTGGTTCTCCATTTATATTATCTATAATTTTATTTTTATTAAAATCAATATGTCTAACAGTTGTCAGTATTGCTGTAAATGGTGCTAAGCACATTCCATACCTGTAATACAACTCACAACAAGCGCTTGTCAAAGCATGATTAATAAATGGGTCTTCCTCCAAATCTTCTATCAGCTTTGGTGGATTGGTTACATTAAAATATTTTGATACTCCCATCACATACAAGTTAATAAAAGAATTGCCTTAAGTTTTAGTCATGCTTGCCCCAAGCCTTGCTTCATATCTGCAGTAAAGTTTGTTAATTTCATCCGGGGGCATGCTATCTATATTCGTGAGTTGTATGTCTTTACCCAAATATTGACGACTACCACCGCCAGCCACTATGGCTGATAATCTTTCTTTTTTTGTTTCTTGTTGCTTTGATTCATCTGGTTCCATCTGTTCCGATATATTTTGTAATAGTTCTCCCGCATTCATTTTTGTATTATTAATCTTATTTTTTATCTTGAAATAATTATAAAATACAAAACAACTAGCTGCGATATTCATGCAACTAGTAATTGTTAGTATTGTTAATAGCATTGTTATTAACATTGCTATTTTTTCTATTAACATTATTAATTTGCTGCAAGCATTGCTATTAACATTGCTACTTTGCTGTGAGCAATGCTATTAGCAATACAAGCATTGCTATTAACATTGCTACTTTGCTGTTAGTATTACTATTAGCAACAGTTGTAAAAAAAGGTATTATACCTGCGTAAAATAAATCTATTTTGTAATAATAAAAAAATATTATATAAGAAAAAATGGATTTAAAAATAACAGACGGTGAGAATAGTGATTATAACAAAAATAAAATAGCACTGGATGTTATGACAAGAGATGACGTAAAATGTTGTATATGTGTTTCAGAAAGTGATTTTTTACAAACGTACGAAAAAGGTGCACAGGAAACGCCTGTAATTTCTGTGACAAAGGATGGCGTAGAATATTTTATATGTGAGCCAAGAGGGTATGTTTTACAAGCCCCGGAAAACATGAGTAGTGATGTTGTACCGATATTGGTTAGTGCATTGAGTGTATGGGTTATATGGGACACTCTAGATTGTATTTTTAAAAAAAATTATTCAACCCAATAACCAGTTGGTTGGTCAGTCCTCAAAATTACTTCGAATATTTAGTCTTAGCTAAAGCTTTTCTTATTCTGGTTCTCTCCTCCAACGTCGGAATAACATCATTTTCTCTCAAACAATTTTCAAAACTATCTCTGTCCTTAGTGTAAAACATACACAACCATTTTGCTTGCTCTCTCAAATCTTTCAATACAGAATTATATCTCTGTGAAATGACCCACACTGATTGTTTGGCGTGGCGACCAGAGAATGCCAACTCTGATAACATATCTTTTTTCTTTGTTAATTCTTTTGTGGCTGAGCAATCGTCAATGATGTATAATGTGGGCTGACCAGAATATCTTTTGAAAAATAAACGCAACAGTTCTTGTAACATTTCTTTGCCGTTGCTAACGGGATTGACAATTGTTATTTTTTTATCTTTTGGGTTTTTTACATCACCTATCCAGGATCTATTTTTATTAGCCTCGTTCCACTCTATGGTTGGACACAATATAATTATATGTTCAAAAACTCCAACATACTCTTGTTCATGTATGTCAAGAACAAACTCTGTTTTACCACAGCCTGTCTGACCACAAATAATGGCACTGTGTGAATATTTAGGATATTTTTGTTGTAAACTAGTATCGTACTTCTTTGAATCTTCCATCTTCGAAATTGATTTGCGCATCTTGTATTATATATATATAAATATTTAAAGTTTGATCTGCATCTGCTTTTTTATTTATTAGTATCGTTATACCTTCACTGCCGTTTTCTATTTTTCTTCCACTGCCGTATAATAAATTGTCATTACATGTTCTAAGGTCAAGCCACAAAGCATATGATTTTGTCAAATAAGTCTCAAGAGAAACATTGGTAAAGTTTAAGTCCCTCGCTGATATTTCTGTCTCTTTATTTCTTTTTGATGTTAAAGCAAAATATTTGTTGATTTCATCCCAATGTTGATATGCCTTCATGCCCTGACTATACAACTGATTTGGTACTCCCTCTATTGTCATTTCAACTTTTTCAATCATTGGGTTGTAATAGGTTTCTGTGCTTGTTCTTTCTGGGTCTTCAAACAACATTAAAATACCTTTCATGCTCTGTGCTGGTACATTAATGTTGATATTCCAAAGGGTTTCAGATTTGTTTGCTGTTATTTTTCTATGTCGCAAGATACGATCATACATAAATACTATCTTACCATTGATTTGCTGTCTTATTTGTCTGGATAATTCAACATCACTAACCGTATCAAAATCCAAGCAGATATTTTTTATTACATAAGATGCATCAGCATCACTGCTTTTGATAACTTTGTTATAATCTTTAAACGTTAATTCATATTCTAACCTATCACCAAGCCCCGCTTGATAAAATGGCATATGACTTTCTAACATTTCAAAGTCCAGTGGAATACAAAATCTATTTCCATAAGCTGCTGCTATAGCTTCATCTCCGGTGTCTGAGGAAGCATCTCCCGCGCTAACTCTATGTTTTAGCATGTTTGATTTACCAATACCTTGGTAAGCTGTGTTTAATCGTTCAGTAGGGCTTTTCCACAAATCTACATAACAATGATATATATCACTGTCATCTATTGACATGACTTCGTTGCCACTTATTCTTATTGTCATTTTTTTCACAATTGTTCTACCCAGATTTTGAAATAGAGTAGCGTTGGCGTCTGTTCTGCTTTTAAGTTCTATTTTAAAGGCAAGACGAGCAGTACTCGGAACTATCACATCATTAGTACTTAGGTTGGGAAATCTCACAAGCAGTTGCTGGTTTTGGTCTATTGTTGATGGATTATTAGTTATTACTACACTTGTGCGGATGCCTTTGGCACCATGAGGTTCTCTTAGTTTTCTATGAGGGCTGAGTTTGTTTCCGTAAGCCGACATTGTTTTTATTTTTTAAATATATTTTTTAAAAATAAATAAAATAAACAATGGCTGAAGGAGGATTTGATCCAGATATTGATATGACTGAAGAAGACTTGGAAGACTTGGATAAATTACTTGAAGACGAATTTATACAACCTGACCCAGAATTCCAGAGACACATTGTAAATGAAAATAACTATATTGATCAGCTTCAAGGGGAAGATAAAACAGAAGAACAGCTTACACAAAAATAGTGGTTAGTAGATCAATTTTTTACTGAAGTTAATGCTGAAATCAGCGGAATTGATTATAAAAATGATTTTAGAGTGGCTGAGGACGAAATCGGTAGAACAATGTTATATTCAGTTGGGATGGATGATGTTCCACTTACCTATTATAAGGGAAATAATCTAAACGAGCCAATCAAGTTTTATAAGCTGGACACTTTAGTTAAAAAATATGGCATTGACTTCGTAAAAAATAATTTAAACATTTATGATTATTTAGTCCCACGTGAAAGAAAGGCTCAGGGTAGGGCAGAATTAGCATCCTTGGCAAAAACAAGAGATACCATCACAAAAGAAGGAGAAAATATACCAATGCAAACTTTTTCAACAACTGAAGATGTACAAAATACAGTAGATGCTGTAAATACAATTGAGAGTGATTTGAGTAATACAATAGATGAAACTCATTCTAAAACTGCTGTTCAAACACAAACAGAAGGTCTAACAATGCGAGAGTTACAAGGTTTAGACAAGGTATTGCAAAGCTTTCGTGGAGAACTTACTAATAATCGCTCAAAGCTCACTGAGCTTGATAAAAATATAGCAAAAGAAAAACAAAAATTAGAACAGGTTAGCACCCCCGGGCAGGAGGATGAGTTTCAACAAGAGCGCATACATGACAGAATAAAAAACTTAGAAGATGAAAGAAGTGCACGACTTGAAAAGGCGAGTGAAAACAAAGAAGCATTACGCAGTCAAATAAACAGGATAAAAGAAACTATAGATAAGGTGTTAAAAAAAGACACAACATTGGGTGAGAGAATAAAAACATTATTTAGAGAGCAAGGTATTACTATTGTTAGTATTTTGACTGCCTTTGGTATGATTATTGGGGTATTAGTTGAGACCATTATTCCTACATCATGTGCTGCTCCAACTCCAACTCCAACTCCAAAACCGGATCCATCAAGTGTAAAAGATTGGATAAAAAAACAACTATTTAATCTTGGTAAACTTCTTGCCAACCTAGCTGGTAAAGCTGCTGCAGCACTTCCAGGAGTTATTGGTGCAATAGTATCATGGCTGTTACCTGCAACAGGTAAAGTTATTAATTGGCTTGGTAACAATCTATGGACTTTGCTTGTGTTTGCTTCCGGGTTGTTGTATGTGGCAGCCAAAGAGTGGTTTAGTAAATCTCGTAAATAAGTACTGCAGCAAGACCTATTACTATAGTACCAACAATTATAGTTGTTTTGTTATCTTCGTGTTCAATCGCTATTTTTGGTATTTCTGGTGGGTTATGTTCCACAGTTTTATGTATTGATTTATCAAAGTCAGAATGTTCCGGTAAACATTTCTTTGTTGTGGTGCCTTGAAAAGGTTTAATATTTTTTGGTGGCACTGGTTTTACATTTACATCATTATTCAATCCTAATGCTTGTGCATCGGTTGCTATTACAATTTCAATATTGTAATCTTGTATTATTCCGATTCTTAATTCCATGTCACTCGGAGACATGTACAATCCACTTCCATAGACAAAATTAACTTTACTTCTTGCATATTTTAAGGTGTTTTCATATCTTGAAATTTGACTGGGCAAGTCAATGGGGCTATTTATTGCGTCCTCTACATTTGCTAAAAATTGTTTCTGTGCATCAAATGCTGTTCCAGTTCCAAATATATCTGTTCTTGTTTGTGATTGTGAGCCAAGAATTGCCCAGCAGTATGTTCTTATGCTGTCATTGATTCTTTCTACTCTTGCCCTTGTAAATCCAGATGAACAATCTAGTATAAAAGTAGACCAACTATTGTCAGCCTCAGATCCTTGTGCAATGTAATCAATGTGATATGTTTTATCACTCTCATAGACTGTAAAACTCATCGTTTTGTTGTTGTATACAATATTTATCAAAGGATGATAACCAATATTTGTCCAGTAATTATAAATTGTTCCTAGACCATTATTATAGCTTTGTTTCTGTCTGCAGTCTAAATATAAATCAACGTTAAACTCCTTGCATATTCTCTCGTATGCGTTTCGGTTATATGTGTTACTAAATGCATTCCAATTTGAGTCTTGCGGCATTGCTACACTCATTTCAAATAGTATTCTTCTGACTTGGTAATAGACATGAAATCGAAATAACGAACCAACCAGAGTATCAGCTTTTAGATGATTGTTGAAATCAATACCACATCCAGTTGTCGCACACCAAATAGCAAAGTTTAACTGATTCTGCCAAAATAACATCCAATCTGTTCCCCAGCGTTGGACTATAGCATCTGATTTGACGTATGGGAGTTTATATTTGTCAAAGACATTGGGGAATGATGCTTTAAAGCCTTTACCTTCTGATGTAATGACTATGTTTTGATTTATTATATCTATCACTTTCTTGCTAAAAGTATTTGAATATTGAGCATCCGGGTTATATTTGAATTCTTTAGAAATCATTTTTATTTGTGTTTTTATATATATATATTAAAAAAAAAATGTTTCATACAATTTCAAACATAAACAACTCTATTAATTTACAACAGTATATTGATAATAGAGATGGAACTAAGCGCGTCGGATTAAAAAGTTTTATATACACTATCGGTTGGTATAATATTATTCATGAAACCATAAAGACACGAAACCCAGATAAAATAGAACATTTAGCAGGTGGACTCTATAACTTTCAAGACTTGGTAAGAAAGTTTAATGTGCTAAATGAAAAAATTATCCTGGACAATAATGTCCAAATTGGTGTAGTCATTATACATGTGCGTCCGCCAGTAGAGGCACGAATGTCAAGCGGTCTTTCAAAAATGTTGGGATTCAAGGACAGAAAATGGTTGACAGGTACTAATATAGCGGATTACCCAATGGATTTAGCTCCTTACAAACAGCTATATGTTCATCTGAAACAAGTTAATACGAGTAGTAATTATTTCAATGGTGCACCAAGCACTATTATAGGTGTTGTGCCTGTAGTAAATAAGAAGTTTGGAGATATAGTATATACAAGTTTTTATCCTGAATATCACTGTCTTATGAATGGTGCAATTACTGAATTGAAAATAGAAGTCAGAGATGAGTATGGCAACAAAATAGATAATCGCGGTTTGCGTATGAGTTGTGTTTTAGAAATTATTTTAAAAATATATTTTTATAAAAAAAACAGTGAGTATATATGGACCAACAAGACCTAAAAAACAGAAGACTTAGAGTTTTTAATAAATGATGTTCAAATTTTATATATGCAAATTGTGCCTTTTGTTGACCAGTTTAATCATTTAAAAAATAGAGTTGATAATCTTAAATATGGAATTATAACAATATTTGCAGAAGCTAAGGTCCCACTTGTATCAAACAGAATACTCTCATTTGGTAATGGTGGAGCAGAAAAAAATGTGGGGCATGTAATGATACGCCGTGGACGGATTATGGGAATAGGTTTAGCATGTGAACGATTAGTTGGTGACGTATCTGTAATAGTTTCTGTCAATGGTGTTGAACAACCAAATTATGGTATAACGCTTCACATCATTCCACGCAATCATGATAACTTTGATAAACCTTTAGAGATTGGTGCTGGTTCTGTTGTTAACTTTGTATGCAAGATTGCCAAGCTGTAAATACGGTGGCATCATTATTAATTGAATTAATTTAATTTTTTATTTATTAATAAAAAATGAAGCAGCCAACGGCACCAAGTATATATCCTGAGTTGCCAGTGGAAGACAGACAAAATTATAAATTACAAAAGATTTCAGAGATTGAAAAAAAGTTAATTACAGAACGAGATATACGTCAGTCACTTTATAAAAAATATAAACGTGGTATTAATATTACAGATGGAATTGACACTACCTTGATATCTGCAGGTGTTATTATGGCTGGGATTGGATTTGTTGTTCCAGTTTTGTAACCTTTGGAAATAGCAGCAATAGTATGTGGAGCTGCAGGTGTTTGTGTTAATTTTATCAGACGCAAGCTTAATATAAAAGCTCAAAAACATCATGAAATAAAAACTTTGGCAGAGGCTAAGTTAAATAGTATAAAGCAGTTAATATCAAAAGCGTTGAGTGATGCACAAATATCTGATCAAGAGTTTAAGATGATTTTAGATGAGTTAGATAAATATTATAGTTTAAAAGAAGACACTAAACAAAAAAAGGCTAAAATAAGTGAAGCTCAAAAAAAAGAACTAGTAGAGCAGGGAAGAAAGGAAGCAATGGCAACATTACAAAAAAGTCTAAAAAGTTTGTAATAAATTGTTTTAGTAATGTGTATGAGTACGATCCACCACCTTTGTATTCAAGGTCAGAAAATTGTTAATTTAAATGTAATTTTAATAACAAATTAACAAATTTGTTTTTGTATTAAATAAACATTTTATAATTTTGATAACTTATAAAAAAAAATTAAACTTGCAATCTTCACTACCCCCATTTTAAAAAAGTTTGTTAACCTAAGTTTTAATGTTTAACCTCTATTTTGTAATAAAATTTAAACATCCAAAATTAAAATATTTTTACAATTCAATCTTAAAATCTTGGGTTATTTAGCGCCTGGGACATGCTAAATAACCAGTTTAATTGACTTAATTTTCAGTAAACTGAAAAATTTTGTGTGGTGATTTTAGATTATTTGGGGTGATTTAGGTTTTTGAGAAAGAACTTTTTATGTGGTGATTTTAGATTATTTAGGGTGATTTGGGTTTTGAGCCAGAACACCCATTTTACATATATATTGTACATTACTCCCATTTTTATGGAGATGTCGAGCGCTGTCATTCCGCATTACGCCCATTTTAATGAAGATGTCGAGTGCTACCATTCCTATATTACGCCCAATTTAAATAAGATGTCGAGTGCTGTCATTCCTATATTACTTCCATTTGTATGGAGATGTCGAGCACTGTCATTTCTGCATTACTCTCATTTGCATGGAGATGTCGAGCACTGTCATTTCTGCATTACTCCAATTTTCATGGAGATATCGGCGTTGTCACGTCTGCATTACTCTCATTTTCATGGAGACATCGAGCACTGTCATTTCTGCATTACTCTCATTTGTTTTGAGATATCGAGCACTGTTGATTACTGTCATTACTCTAATTTTCATGGAGTTGTCGAGTGTTGCCATTTCTGCATTACTCACATCTTCATGGAGATGTCGAGTGCAGTCATTTCTGCATTACTCCCATTTTTATGAAGATGTCGAACGCTGTCATTTTTGCATTACTTATTTTCGTGGAGATGTCGAGCACGGTCATTTCTGCATTACTCTCATTTTCATGAAGTTGTCAAGCACTGTCACTTCTGCATTACTCCAATTTTCATGGAGATATCGGGGCTGTCAGTTCTACATTACTCTCATTTTCATGGAGATGTCGAGCACTGTCATTTCTGCATTACTCCCATTTTCTTGAAGGTGTCGAACGCTGTCATGTTTGCATTACTCCCATTTTCATGGAGATGTCGAGCACTGTCATTTCTGCATTACTCCCATTTTTATGAAGATGTCGAACGCTGTCATTCCTACATTACTCCCATTTGCATGGAGATGTTGAGTGCTATCATTCCTACATTACTCCCATTTTTATGGAGATGTTGAGTGCTGTCATTTGTACATTACTCACATTTTCATGGTGATGTCGAGCACTGTCATTTTTGCTTTATTTCCATTTTCATGGAGATGTCGAACGCTGTCATTCCGCATTACTCTCATTTTCATGGAGATGTTGAGCACTGTCATTTCTGTATTACTCTCATTTTCATGGAGATGTTGAGCACTGTCATTTCTGCATTACTCCCATGTTCATGGACATGTCATTAACTGTAGCTGTCCAGTAGGCAACACCAGACAAACCAACAAACGTATATATACACACATCTACCTATAGAGGTCATACTGACCATATTATTTTGCAATTTTAATCGTTCTGATTTTAAATATTAGAATTATCATGGGGTTTGGTGTTTAAAAATGTTCTTGCAATGAAAATTTTTTAAAAATAAGGTTCCATTAAAATAATTACACTTGGCTAAATTACTTGTTCAAGTTGTACGTCCTTTGACATAAAATGCATAGTAGATGGAAATAATAAAATTATGTATAAAAAAGTCTTAAGTTTTGCGATGATGATTTGGCTAACAGAGCCTTCAGATACAGCAGATCAAAATGGAAAAGTTTGTCGTGATGTTCTCTGAATAATCAAACGGCAAATCTGAATTTAAAAGGTTGTGGTGATGTTATGGCGTGCATTAAAAAAAATTATCGGATTGGTAAAATTTGTCGCGAACAAAAAAACATGCAAGTAAGTTTGTGGTGATGTTATGGTGAACATTCCAAATAATAAATATTTCTGGCGAATGTATAGCTTTTTGGCGACTTTGCGGCAAATTCGCCAAAGATTACCATAATGTTTGCGGCAACATCACCGCTAGTGGCGAACATTGGCGAACAATTAAGAATTCAGATGGTGAACAAAATTGTTCGCTGCAAGGTTGCAGCAAACCTCATTTGGTAAGGAGGGTGCTTATGGACCAGGCAATATTTATCTGGCCATTGGGAATGGTGACAAACCATGGGACGATACCTTTTTTTTCGTTGGCTTGCCATGGGACGTACATTTTTTTTTTATATCATTTTTATTTGGACCGGTCCCAACCCCCGATAAATATTGCCTGGTCCCTAAAATAAAGAACCATTTCAACGTATTTGTTTTGCATGTATTGAATTACATCGTGTCTTGACTACATAATTATATCGATTTATAGATATATATCGTAACAACTCGAGTTATTTTAAATTGAGAAATTCGATATAACCCAACAAGACGAGGCACGAATACGCTTCCGTACATACATATTTACTTTCCTCCAAGTAAAACACACACACACAACCACCCACACACCCATCCCCACGCCACCCCCATACTCACGCAACTTCTGCTTTTGATGTTACCAAACATATACGCTTAGTGCCGCCTGTTGAAGGAAAGCAAGTTGACAAATATTTTCTTCGCTTTGAGAAAATTGCTGAGATTTTGAAATGGCCAAAAGCACATAGGACATTACTTTTACAGGGTGTTTTAGTTTAAACTTAACATAGTGTTTTAATTGGAAAAGCCTGGGAGGTCTACACTCATTTAACGTTAGAGCAAAGTTCTTCATACCTAACTGCTAAAGATATTCTCTTAAAAGCTTATGATTTCGTTCCAGGGGCATATAGGCAGAAATTTAGAAATTGTAAGAAATAAGTGTAAGTGATCAAACACATGTTGAATTTTCCCGAACCAAAGAACAGTTATTTGAAAGATGGTGGGCATATTAGAAAGTTGAGCGCGATCATGATAAATTGAGGCAACTGATCTTAATTGAAGAGTTCAAAAGGTCTATGATGTTAAAACCTATTTGGGTGAGCAAAAGGCTGAAACCCTCGAAGACGCTGCTCGTTTAGCTGACGGCTAATCATGAACTCACAAGGTCTCTTTTATTCACAAATCAAGCCCTCAGCAGCATTCTTCATTTAAGAAACCCTCTCACTCGTACGACAGTACTTCTAAATCTCAGTCTCGTACGTTCAGTACTAGTACTTTAAAATATCAATCATTTAATGAAAATACTGAACTAAAATTCTTATCTCAAAATAATTGCAATTATTATTAAAAGAAATGTTCCCTTATTTCCGATTGCTTAATTTTAAAAAGAAAGCAACACAAACTAAAAGAATGTGTAAAACCTACTGGTCTCACCTTTAAGGTCTAAACCTCAGTCTTGTGTTGGAAACAATGCAATTTTCTGAATGTTCTATATCACTAATTGGTGATTAGACCAAACCTATTAAGATTTTGCGAGACACAGGAGCTTCTCAATTATTATCCCGCCTTTTTCTGAGAAGACTTATTCTTGTACTAATATACTTATTCAATGGGTAGAGTGCGGCTTTTTGACTGTCCCTCTCCACAATATTTATTTGTCATCAGATTCGGTTACTGGACCTGTGGCTGTGGGAATAAAATATTCTTTACCATTTGAAGGTGTCCGTTTTTGGACTAGGGGCTTGAAAAAGCCCTAGTCCTTAGCAGGCGACACAATTCGAGCACGCTAGAAGCCGCAACAGATCGTCACTGACGAAATGTATCACTACGCTAACAGACAGAGCGTCAGCTGTCATTTTGATTGGGTGTTCAGGTAAACATATCCCACTCACTGTATGCATATTCATAGGGGCCCTGGCCTTGTGTAGAGAAGAAATAGTTCTCCGGATCAGACAAATACCATCTAAATCGTAAATATGCTGTGGGAAATGGAAAGAATTTTTTTTTCTACTAAGACAAGAAACAAGATGATATATTTTATCTCGAAATATTATAAACCCCGTTTGGACCCCGTACATCCAGCTTTGCAAACCTGGGATAAAGTAGCTCATTTGCATATTAATGTCGAAAGGACCAATGCTTCCGAGCAAAAGTAATTATTTTTCAGCAAAAAAGAATAGAGGTAAACATTTGCGATATCAGCGGGAAAATGGAACATCCGTCACCTAATGGAGACAATCTTAAAGAAAGTCTTCGTCAAAATGTTATAATTGCAGAATTTACAAATTGTATTACTACGCTGTAGAAGCGGCATTTCAGACGCAATAGATTGAACTGATCACGCGTTGATTTCATGACCCGCGATCACTAGTAATCGAGTGGAGAAGATTTTTTCGAATCCGACTTTGTACAGATATGAATAATGTTGCTCCGAAATAATAAATGATGGAATACATACCACAATAAAAACAATATGTAAGGCCGACAATAAAAAAGTGTTGGTTTGCTGTTTCCCTACCTACCCACCAAAAAGGGTCCTACCCAAAACTTTTTATAGCAATTCTTTAACAAAATGAATTTTTTTACTGTTTTTAGTATATTTTTCTTTAATTTCTTAAGGTTTTCTACTGTCTTTGGAAAAACAATTCACCTACCTACCTACCCAGTTATAAAATCCTGGGTCGGGAAACAGCAAACAAACATATTTTTAAGGATGGCCTAAACAATAATAAAATTAGATGTATTTTTCCACAAAGGATAACTTATACGGCCCATATTTCTATCCGGTGCAAGCGTCGGAATTTAATAATTACAATCTGATCCCTTCAAACTCAAGAACACGCTTTCCCCCAGTTTTGTCAACAGGTCAGTGCATATGCACTTACACCATGTACACTCAACAGAACTGTTCAATTTCCAAAGCCCCTAGTCCATCAATGCTTTCAGCACTTTGATTTACTAGGCAATGACCTAGATTGAGATAAGGTCGTGGTTAATCCACTTGTATTTGACAAACCTTCTTTAGATCAAACTTCTGATCTCGTTGAGCAGGAAATACCTGATTTGTATCCGGCTTGTGCAGTTACTCGAGCTATGGCAAAAAGAGCCATTGATAATGATCTTTCTTCTTACAATCTTTCTTCTTACATTAACTTGGCTGAGACTTTTATTGGCCAGTCTTATAATACAGAGTTTAACAAATATCTTGATATTAGCTCATCTGACAAACTGACTACAGTAAAGATAATATTCACTTATCAGATCATTCTCCTTCTATTAGTTCGAATGACAAAAATCATGACAAACTATCAAAATCACAACTTATAAGCGAACAGCATAGATAACCTGAGATTTCTAGGACATTTTGATAGGGCCGTTAGTGAAGAAGACGCTTCACAAGTCCCAGTTTGTTATCTTACTAAACATGGGATCATGATGAGAAAATGGCGACCACCTGATGTCCCCGCTGATGATGAATGAACTGTCAATTACAAAATTGTGGTTCTTAGTTCATATCGTCATGAAATTCTCAGTTCTGCCAAAGAAACTCTTTTGTCTGGTCAATTAGTTGTCAATAAGACATATCATAAAATTTTATGTCGTTTTTAGTAGCCAGATCTCAAAAAGGATGTTTTACAATACTGTAGGTATTGGCATGCCTATCAAATGGTAGAAAAACCCAATCAGAAGAATCCCAAAGCCCATCTTCAAACTTATTCCTGGATTTGATGAAAATTTCAGTAAAATAAGTGTGGATTGTATTGGCCCATAAGTCTGGTAATCAATATCTGTTGACAATTATGTCTGCGTCTACAAGATTTGCTGAAGCTATTCCACTTAAGCATATTAAGACAACGTATGTTAGTTTAAACTTATTTATTTTACATCGATTGTAACGAAAGCTCTATGAACTTATTTGAATCACTCTCGATGTCTTCCTGGGTAGAACCAGTACTAAGCAATGAAAAAAAAGTGTCTTGCTAAGGGACACAACGCATATGGCAATGACGGGAATCGAACCCACGACTTTTGGATCTTGGGTCCAACGCTCTACCACTAGACCACAGCGCTCCACCAAAGTATGTTGTGAAGGCTCTGGTGAAGTTTTTCACATTTATAGTTGGCCTTCCTAAATATGTCCAGTCCGGTCAAGTGTTAAATTGTATGTCTGGTATATTTAAACAGGTAATACATGAGTTAGGCATTCAACAGTTTAAGTCTTCTGCCTATCATCCTGAGAGCCAAGGTGCTCTGGAAAGATTTCACCAGACATTGAACAATATGATTAGGTCTTATTGTTTTGACACCAATAAGGATGAAGGCATACACTTGTTACTTTTCACCATTAGGTAGTCAGTCCAAGAATCTCTTGGCTTCAGTCCTTTTGAGCTAGTTTTGGGTCCCACTGTTCGAGGACCACTTAAGTTATTAAAAGAGAAACTTCTCTCTGAAGTTCTTTGAATAGTCTACAGTTTGTGTCTGATTTTTGACACAAAGTGGATAACAAAGTCAAAACCGGATAATACTTACCGGATGTGTACTGACTATAGTAAAGTCAACAGTGTCACAAAAACGGATTCATTTCCAATTCTAAATATTTATGACTGTATTGATACAATTGGAAATGCCAAATACGTTACAAAATTCGATTTTTTAAAAGGATTTTGGCAGGTACCTCTCACAGAATAAGCAACATAAGTCTCAGCAGTTATTATTCCAAGATGGACTATTTCAGTATAAAGTTATGCCATTTGGATTGAAAAACTTACCAGCAACGTTCCAACGTCTCGTCAATATGTTAATACCTGATCTAGAACGATGTGACGCGTACATCGACGACGTCATCATTTACAACAACACAGACAACCATCTGCGGACCATAAGAAGTTTCTTCGACCATCTTAGATGCCAAGTTAACCAGTCAACCTCAACCAAGGTGAATTCTGTCGCGCTGTTGTCACGTGTTTAGGACACGAAGTTAGACAGGGTCAGGTTAAACCCATTGAACCTAAGGCTAATCTCTGAATTTTCTGTACCGACTTGTAAAAAGCAACTGATGCGTTTTCGTTGCATAGCTGATTATTATAGAAGATTTTGTCAATTGTTCAGTCAGTGCTGAACCTTTGACCAACTTACGGAGTAAAAGAAAGAGTTTATTTGGAATGAAAAATGTCAACAGTCATTTGACAATTTAAAATTCATACTCATGAGTGCACCAATGCTTTCAGCGCCAAATGTTTGATTTTCAATTTAAGTTAGCTGTTGATGCAAGTGATATTGGTGCTGGTGCAGTACTTTTGCAAGAAGACAGCAATGGTATTGTCCATCAAGTTTATTACTTTTCTAAAAAGTAAACATCAGAAGAATTTACTATTGAACAAGAGTGTCTTTCTCTGATTTTGGCACTACAGCATTTTGAAGTATATTTAACTTCATCTGTTTCGCCGATAGTTGTCTTCAGTGATCACAAACGCCTCACGTTAAAGACTAATGATGTGGAGTTTAATGTTGCAAGAGAACAATATTGAAATAAAGAATGAGATATAGGGTCCTATAGAAACCACAGCGTCCAAACGCAATGCATCGTAGATCCGCACTGTACTGCAAACAAGGAGCACTATTTAATTAATTATACAATGAAAAAGACAAAATACAACGGAAAGGGTGGTGAAGACGGGGTTACCTACTTAGAACGGCATTAGGCAATAAGGCCTACAGGTTAGCTTGAATCGATTTTATGTGTACACGTTCCTTGCTATTATCCTGTCTTCAGCGCCCAAATAGACAAGACATTGTAAACAAAGCTATATCCCATTAAAAAAGATCCTCTAACAATAAAGACCATATCCAGAGAAAATAACAAAAGAAACACTAAGATGTTGTTGTAAAGCTATATAAAATACAAAATAAGAAACATCTCAGAATGTATCCAGAATTGTACTGAACAACCACAGCAGTTGCAGCCAAAGAGAAAACCAATCTAGGGTACAAACAGAAAACCCGAGGGACGAAAGCTCATGCACCTATCTCCCTTGGTCGGGGTTTCAGTACGTGCAATCATAGAATCCCAAGAGGTTGTCCAGTCATCACAAAACGGAAAAGTGAAGCGTAGTGACTGACTGTAGAGGGATCAATCACTAAACATGCAGTGCGTTGTAATACTAAAGATCCGTACCCTTTTCTGACGAGCATCTTGATTAATTTTGTAAAGTGGTCAGGAAATCCGCCAGATCCCTTTAACTTTTGAAGTTTATAGACCACATCTCCATAAAATAAGGGTTGTCATATTCCTAGTCGCAGAAGAGTTTTAAGGTTGGTGTTGTACTTCTCCAGTAGGTTTTCATTGCGGCGGTAGAATTTTGAGATAGATCTACGTAGTTTGTGATAACGAAAACCTTGCTGAAGAAGTTGACTTGTAATAACTTGATTTTGATTATTGAAGTCTATAACATAATTACAAGCTCTAGCAAAACGAATGAGCTTTGAGATATAAACCCCGTATGATGTAGCACGAGGTACATCCAAATCCAGGTGTGGATAGTTAACGATGTTAAAGATGAAGTCATCTCTCTTATCATAGATTTTAGTATGTATGAAATCATTAGAAATCGAGAGATGAATATCGAGGAAGGCTGCTTCAGTATCCGAACTGTTTGCTTTATACAACGTGAGCATATCAGAGGAAAATAGCATTTGATTGCTGATGCATTATCTCATGTGTAAAATACGTTTGTATATTTAACGTAAATTATTGTAATGCAATATATATTTTGACTATTGTTAATTTAAAAACAATGTCATTTTGAAACTTAAATATTGTTTTATTATTACATTGCTTATTACATATTTTTCAAAAGAATGCTATATTACATAAATCATTATTATTATTATTAAGGGGGAAAGTGTTATCCTCGTGTATATAATGCTATTTAAGTGTATGTGTTTATTGATTTTGGGTGTCAAGTTGTTTCTATTAAATAGCACACATATAAATTGTTGATTCTAGTAATTTATAAATTATTTTGTACTGAGATGTTTAGATTGTTACAAAACATCCTTTAATCTAGAATGTTCCATGTTGGTATATAAAGTTAATCTTAGTAAAAATAAAGGTTATAAGTCCAGCATGAAGAGTACCATTCACAGATTACAGTCACTCCAACAAGTATTGCAACAGGTGATTCAAAAAGTACATCACAAACACATTCAGTAAAAAAGCACATCAAATATATATAAAGGTTGACAACAGTGGTACAGCTATCGAACGGTTTTATTACCGAGCACAAACTAGTTTGAAACGATAGCTAAACGAAGATCGAAACGCGGCACTGAACAAACGCGTTTAACTGGTTTTCTGTCGATTAACCAATCGAATAAGCTGGTTCCCTGATTACTCTGTGGTAGAAACAGGGTAAAGTCAGGGTAATGGGTGAGCGGTGACCATTTTTGACGTGATCGATTATCCTGAAATGAGCTGACATAAAAATGAATTATTAACCTACTACTACGCGATCTATTTCAAATTTCGAGCTAAGTTATTTAAATATGCATGTACTGCTTTTAATTTATTGAAAAAAAATATGGAATTCATAATATAATTTGGATTTTAAGGGCGAAAATACACTCGATAGCTGTGTTGATTTTCTTTTTCTACAGTTTTCGGTTTGAATCGAGGCTTGAATTTCTAGAAATTAAACTCCTCTTTCATTTACGGTACGATATTCAAAATAATTATTCCTTCTTAATGCCATTATTGTGTAGATCTGGTTTATGTCCTTGGATTTCTGTATAATCTTTGTTTTGTTTTCAAATTACGCAGTAGAATTTGGTTGAAAATTCATACAAAATTCATACAAAACAATCTTGAGTGTTTTTCATAAAAACGTATACACATTTTAAGAAGTCGAACTACTGTTTTATTTATGTTTAGATATTCAAAATAATTATTCCTTGGTATGCCATTATTGTGAAGATCTGGTTTATGGCCTTGGATTTCTGAATAGCCTTTGTTTTGTTCTCAAATTTCTCAGTTGAAATTGGTTGAACATTCATATAAAAAAAATCACGAGTATTTTTCATAAAATTGAATCCAGATTCTAAGAAGTCAAACTCTTGTTTTATTTACGGTACTATATTAAAAAAAATCCCATTATTGTGTAAATTCAGTGATGATGTACGTGTTTTATAATTATGTGAACGACGCGATACCTGTGTATTCGGTATGACACGTTTGACTTTGGGGTACTTGCACATAAAACAGAAATATTATATCGATGATTATTTCTAAGGTTTATAGTCCCTCTACCATATGAGCCCCCGGGAAGGATCCCCCGTTGACTCGGCATTATGTTTGGACTGAAAATATTTTGATTTTGAATTTTTAATTGAATGACTCCGCCTCAGAGTCGACCAAAGTGTCTGAATTGTCTGCCAAATATATAATCATAGCACTGGCGGTTAATTTAACCTAATTTCGCGCGCTATGATTATATGTGTGTTTGGTGGGTTTTTAAGCTGGTTTTTTAACTATGTGTTTGGGTCCGCAACTGCATTACTTGTTATCTATGGTTTGGCCTGGGATGACTGGCCGTGGGGCGATGTGGGATACGCGTACTGCCCTGCTTGTTGCCTGGCATGTTACCGTAATTATATTAATACACAGTGACCATAGCCCTCTTTTATGGGGCCACGGACCCTGGTTTGGGGATTGGGGCAGTGATGGGGTATACGCATACTGACAAGGTACCGTATATATTTTTAATGGTCAGGGTTGTGGGTTTATTGGGCAGCTCGCTTTTTACGTAACTGTGGCTTAATGAATTTCAAGGGTCAGCAGTTGCATACCAAAGGTGTGTATTGGTGTATTTTGGGTTTTATGCCTCGGGGCACGAGGCTTGGTTAGTGTCTGGATGTGGTCAGTTTGGATCAACTTGGGCTTGAAGCTTCACCGGTGGGAGCTTCCCTGGGTGATGTCGTCTTGTAGGTTGAATCTCGAATGCGTTGATGGTATGATGATTCATGAAGGTGCCCAGGTGCACGTGTGCCACCCACTTGTTTGTGACAACTTGTGACCCTGGGCCGCTGACCGCGCTAACGTAGATAGGTTGGCGTTGCAGGTCCGGCCTCCCTCTTCAAGACATCTAGGCGCATTATACTGACATATTAGTGAGATTCTAACCCATTATTGATTGACCATACCTTTTGCTGGTTTATAGAAACATAAAACGGCCTCATTTTTAGATTATTATTTACATTTTGGATTTAGGCAATTAGCCTTTATTGGTAAATATGCATTTATATAATAGTTTAATTATCAGGGTTTTATTTACAGAGGGGGCAACAAGATGGTTTGGTCAATCTCTTATAGGTGTAGATGGTACTTGTTGGTTAGGGTTCTGTATACGTACCTCTTTGTCTGCCATCTCGTGATTATAAGAGATTTGTTCCTTTACATATAGTATTTACATACACATATAATTAAATAATTCTGGTCGACTACTATATTACATTATTTTCTAGCTTTGACATGTCTTACTGGATTACTAGATTGTCAGCTTGGTATTTATATATGATGTTTTTTTTTCTTATTTACACATATTTACACTTATTACTGCATATATCTATACCTGCATACTTATAAGTATCTGTGCCGGTGCTTATATTAATGTATTATATCTATCCAGACGGGGTTTGTTCTATTATAAATGTTAAACTAGTATGTGGGCCCGTACTCAAACTTGCTTACATGGACCCCAAAGACGCCACTCAAACTGCAGGACCACGGGTGGGCTTGTCGCGGCGCCGCCTGATCTTTGGTCAAAGAAGATCACTTGTGCCCCTCCGTTATCATTGTACCACAGAAACTATCCATGTGCGGATGGAGCCCAGTATCAGAATCAACCAATGTTTTGCTACCCTCTATGTTTTTATTAATTGAACGCTTTGACCTATCCCCATCTGGTTACCTATGCTTAATCTTTTGCTTGTAAGTTATGTTCTGCATATCAGTTCCGAGAGTGGGGGTGCACCGCTCTCGGGGGTTAACCGACATGCAGCGCATACTAATTATCATTATTTATATAATCAGGATTGCATGTCTATTAGTGCTTATTCTATTTGGTATATACATGTATATATATATATATCCTCTTACTTATGTACACTCTAAAACATAGTATATACATTCTGTTATAATTACTGTTGTTGCCAAATGTTCCACTGTAATACTCTGTTTCCGGGACTACTATCCCTACATCTACATATAGTTAAGTGTTCGCATCTTGGTACCCTGTTTTGTTATACGGTCCACCGCTTCATTGCCCTCGCTTCCCTTACACAGTGCCCATGGAGCTAAGCCCTGGTTGCCTGATGGTTAACCCGGACCCCAGCCTTATACCGTGTGACAGGAAGGATGGCAACCAACCCATGGACCCATACACATATATCCTATCGTTGACCTTTTGATACTAAATTTGTATACACTTTTGTTAACTGTTATCTTTAAAACAACCCACAGTGTTGTCGCGCCACCCTATCTTTTAAGTCTTACTCTAGCCTAGATTTGATTTCGCTTGCACGCCCCACTGGCTGCAACGAGCGTCCACTCGCTGCATTTGTGTCAGTGTAGAGACTCGCCTACTACGTAGGTTTAGTTCCTTCATAGTATAGGCACTGATTAGGTAGCGCGGCCCCACCGTGCAATGTGTTAGGACCCATTATAGACCTTCACATAATGTTTATATATACTATAGTTATAATTCATACTGTATATATCACTATTATTACATAGCCCCTACCTATCTCGTGATACCGGCAATATACTGTATTTTATTTTATATCTATATATACTGCCTCGTCCCCATCACTTCCCTTACCCGGCGCTAAATAAACTAAGTCCCGGGGAGAGTTACACCACCAGTCTGTTACCGAGTTTCAGGAAGGACGGAAGATTTGGCCGTGGACCCGAGGCAGTGACCTTGACAATAACCCCTCGACCCTATGTTCATAGGCCGTTAATTTACTGTTTATATTATTGTTTCCAACTTAGAATTGTTGATAAATTTGAAAACTGATGTCCTTATTTTCTCCATAACAGACTTTTTAGGAAATAATAGTGTCTTTTTGTCATTTACTGTTAGACCCAGCTCCAGCAGTTCTGCTTGTAGATCGCTTCGTTGTTCCTTATAGCGCGGACATAATCCCGTTGGGTCAAAGAAGATGTGTTCAAACGTTTTAGGCTGCCCACATGCATTACAGTTTCTGTTCCTTAAACTATCGTATCTTTCTGAGCCTATTCCTGTGCGCCCTAACCTAAGCCGCGTGTATATAACGTCTAATAGTCTATTATCATTTTATTGTTCTATTTTCGCTGGCGTATGAGGATGTAGATCTATTCTTCCATATATTGAACCATTCTTGGTTGATATTACTTTTTATGATACTATAGACTTCATTTACTCCGGGGTTAAGGGGTTTAAGACTTCCTTTTATGGAAACCTGTTTTGCAATAAGGTCCACTGCTTCATTGCCCGTTATTCCTACGTGGCTTGGGATCCAGGTCAAATCAATTGTTCTATTATTATTTACTGCTTTTTTGATGGCATACATAATTTTTACTATTAGATCTTGCCTCGTTTGGGACCTCCCCTTAGCTATTGATTGGAGTTCACTGAGGCTGTCACTTAGGATTACTACTTTTCTGGTGTTAGTCATGTTTACCCATGTAATCTCAGCATATATTGCTGAAAGTTCCGTTGTATATACAGATAACATATGGTCTAGTTTTATTTTTAACCTATGGATTATTTTGTTGTCCGGACTGTATAGTAGTACGCCTGATCCAGCTAGGTTTTTTTCCGGGTCTTTGCTACCATCGGTAAATATTTTGATGCGGTCATTGGTTTCTATATGTTCATCGGTAATTTTCTTAGCCTCGTCTGTTGGGGTTGTTTTTTTATTTATTAACTCTTGCAGTTCAAAACACGGCTTAATGGTTTGCATATTTACCATTGATGGGAATATTGGTTCTTGGATTCGTATATCTTGTAAGTTATATTTTTTCAATAGTACTTGCACAGTTTGCGTATATGGCGCGTTTACTCGCGTTTTACCTTTTTTATGCTCAAATATCACTACCTCAGTAATTAGGTCATTTACCGGTAATTTATCTCCTAGCCTATTTGTTCGTGCCCAGTATTTAAGCATGTTTTCTTCGCGTATGGGATTCAAGGGTAGTTCCCCGCATTCTACTAGAACTGCAATTTGGTTGCTTCCCTTATATGCCCCTGTAACTATTCGCAGCGCTTTGTTTTGAATAACTTGTAGCTTTTTGAGTTTATGTTCTGATGCAAACGCGTATGCAATACTACCGTAGTTAATTTTGCTAAGTATTAGTGCTTTATATAGTAAGAGTAGGGACTTTTTGTCTGCACCATAGTTTGTACCTGTTAGCATTCTCATTAGGTTTATATCCTTATTACATTTATTAACTACGTATTCTATATGTTTTCCCCATGTTAAGTGCCTATCAAAGTCCATACCGAGAAATTTAGTATAGGGCGCGTATTCTAATTGTTTCTAATAGCGTTAGTGTGGGGAACTGTGGTTTTCGCTCAGGGTATCCTTCTTTTGATACTAGTAACACTTGTGTTTTGTCTGGGTTTAGCGTGAGTCCCCATTTTAATGACCAGTCCTCTATTACTTTTAGCATTTCTTGGCCCATTTTAATAAGTTTATTTGGACTTCTAGACGTCAACCACATTCCCCCATCATCTACAAATTGCGATAGTTGTGCATGGTTCTTAATGTTTGTTTTCGTTACATTGTAAGATTTGATAGCTTTTTCTAAAGTATTCATAAATATGCAGAATATTATTGGGGATAGGACGTTCCCCTGTGGGCAGCCATTTTCGGTCGCGAACGTTTCTGATATATTACCATTTATTTTAACTTTATTTTTTTTGCCGTCTAGGAAATTTGCCAAACATTTGAGCATTCTACCTTTTATACCTATGTTATATAGCTGTACCAGGGCCCCTTTGTTCCAATGTTTGTCAAACGCATTGCTTAGATCTAAAAAGATAGCTAGTAAAAAGTCTTTGTTCATTTGCGCTTTCCTACAATCTGATTCGAGTCTTATAAGGTGATCCTCACATGATCTCTTAGTACTACAACCGGATTGATATTTAGATATTAGATTGTTTTTCTCAGCATAGTTTACTAGTCTTGGTTTAACCACTTTTGCATGAACTTTGATAATACTGGAGTTAGCGCTATTGGTCTATAGGAAGCCGGGAGGTGTTTATTTTTGCCTATTTTCAGTATCGGTATTTAACAGATTCGCTCCAGCTTTCTGGCGATTTGCCCAGGAATGGTTATATAGTTCTATTAGTTTTAATTTTGCATTTTTCGGTAGTTGTTTAATCATTTCATAATGTACAAGATCTTCACCAGGGGACGTATTTTTGCAATTTTGTAATGCTTGTTCTAGTTCAAATATCTTGTGTTTGCATTTTTTTGTCAAGAATCTTTTCCATAGATTCTTTTTTTATTAAGAATTCTTGTTTGTGTTCCTCATTGCTGCTTACTTTCTGATAATGTTTTTCTAGCGTATTAGCTTTCTCCTTATCGTTATATATATACTTAGTTCCTTGTATTAGCGTTGGCATTGTTTGTGTTGGTTCCCCTCTAAATCGGTTAACTATATCCCAAATATCTTTTGATTTAGTTCTATGATTGATTTTAGAAATGATTTTTTGCCAACAATTAGTTTTTGCCTTTTTAATTGTATCTTTCGTTTCGTTTCGTATTAGTTTATAAATTGCATATGCTTCCGGGCATTTGTTTTTGGCATAATCTTTCCTAGCGTTCTCTCTTTTTTATGCTTATTTTGCATTGTTCTGTCCACCATGGGCATATTTTCTTAGTATTTTTGATCTTAGTTTCTTGTTTTGGTATTGTTATAGAGCATACTTCTGAAAGTTCTGTAATAAATTTTTCATGATTTCCCTCTAGGTCTAAATTTTCAAGTTTAAATTGAAATTTATCTTTGCAGATCTGCCTAAACTGGGTCCAATCAGCTTTATTTATCCTCCATTTTGCTTGCATTTTAATGGGTTCATATTCCGCCGTAAAGTTTAGTTTAATTATTATTGGGAAGTGGTCACTGCCTATTGTATTGTTTACTGTATCAAAGTTTGCCTTATGGGCTAAATCTGCCGACATAAGACACAAATCTAGTGCAGAAACTTAATGGCCCCCATCTCCTATTCTTGTAACCTGGTCATTATTCATTAATACCATGTGATGTTCTTCTAATTCATTATATAGTAATTCAGCCTCAATACATCTTAGATCACCCTGTGGATTCCAGGTTGGATGTTTGAGATTGAAATCACCTATCATTATTGTATTTTTATTTGTATTTTTAAATAGATTTTGCAAGTTTTCCTCAGTATTGTGTTCCGTTGCTGGTACATAACAGTTGATAATTCTTATGTTGCGTTTAGACCCAAAAACAGTTATCCCATTGACTTCCAATTTTCCTATGTTTTTTTATTTTATATTCTATGAATTTAACCCCGTTTCTAACATAGATAGCCACCCCTCCTCCCTTTTCCTTACCGGGCCTGAATGTGTTAACCGGTGTTTGATAACCATTTAGTGAAATTATTTTGTTTTTTAGATGCGTTTCTTGTAGACATAATACATCAGATTTTGGATTTGCATTATCTAAAAAGTTTTGCAGTTCGGTTTTTTTTGTTGCTTCCTGACCACTTAATCCACGTGTGTTCCAAGACATGATAACTAGGCAGTTTTTATTTAAATTCATATTTTGTTTGGACCCCTCCATCTTAGCCTAGTTATCTTTGTAAATTACTTATCTAATCTAGATAGCATTAAATTACATTTTTAAAATACTACTTAGTACCTCTTCCCCCAGTATAATCCTGGCAGGATTGGACCCCTGACTGGATGGTTGGCAATTGGTCCCCGGTGTGGTTGGGGAGCCATTGGACCCCACATTGCTTGTCCTTGTCTGAAAGATAATGGTCTTTTTTTGATATTGATGGTTTTACCGTGGTCCACGGTTTTGCCTACTGTAATTGGGGACAGATTTTGGCCTGTCTCTGGTTTGATGTGACTGTGAGCCAGGTGTGATATTTCTGACGTCACATTCTCCTTCTATTTCATTTAGGAGATTTTCTATTTGTACTTCCGACAGATCTTTCTTTATTTTGGGTAATATTTTTTGCGGAGAGCCGCTTTAACCTTAGCATTAATTTCTGCTTCATTATATGGTCGTGGGGCGGTAACCTGGGGCGTGTGCATGGGTGTGACCTGTTTTGCTAAAGGTTCAAACCCTGCTGATTTTCTATTTGCATTATGTGCTTCTTGCATTTTGTTATTTTTAAATTCTATGTCCTTGATGTATTTTTGGTAGGCAGGACAGCCCTTGTAGGCAGCACTGTGCTGGTTCCAACAGTTTGCACAATGTTTGTGTTGCTTATTGATACACATAGTGGCTGTATGGGGTCCCGCACTGTGGGGGCATATGGATGTATGCTTTTTGCATTTTTTGGTTATATGACCAGACATTTGGCAGTTGTTGCATCGGATCGGGGTCAAGAGAGCAGGTTCTACTAATATGGTTTTCCCTTGTTGCTATTTTATTTCCAATGGGATGTTTGCGGAGTTAAAAGTAACCTTTATTGTGGCCGATGATTGAGCGTGCCATTCACGTTGTCAAATCCTCTGTATGCACTAATAATGTTATTATGTTTTGCATTTAGAAGCTTTTTCAATGCCTCTTCTGTTTGGGCTTGCCCTGCATCCATAATTATGATACATTTTGATTGTTTGTTTGAAGGGATTGCTTTATTTTTGTCTGTTGTTACTTTAAAATCATAATGTGCAAATTTAAAATTGTTCGCGTGGTCCATTTTTGAGGCGTTTAGTCTAAATTGTGGGAGTTGACCTGGTACTTGTGCTAGGGCCTCACAGTATGTATGGCCACATACTGTACAAATTGTGTGATTACTGCCTTCAATTGGTCCATTGGGAAGGCCCGCTGGATTGTTGTCAGGGTGATGACAATCCATAGGGCGTCTACCATTGTATCAGACTGGTTGTTGGCTTGTTTTTGCCCTGGGTTTTGTTTTTGTTTGCCACCCCACTTCTTTGTCATTGCTCTCTGACCCCACCCCCTCGGCAACAACTGTTTCCTGTGTTTGGTTGGTTTTTGCAGGCTCATTAATAGGACCCCCTCTATTGAGTCAAATTTATCCAGTATCTTTACCATTTGTGCAACTGATATGTCTACCCCATTCTGCACTAGATTTCTATCTCTGTCTACCCTACTTTCATCCAGGCTACTATCTCCTACCTCTATATATTGGGCTTTATTTACTGGGCTACCCATGCTACCCATACTATCATTACTGCTGTCTAAACTTCTATCCCGTTTAGTGCCTAACTTTCCTAGTGCTGTTAGATTAGGCGTACTTGCCATTAATGGCGCTCTTAAGTTGAGGACATCTTTGCCTTTTTGCCTGTTCCGGCCCTAGTTGGGGTGGCCTTGACCCTATCGTTCTCTATTAATACATCCGCATATGTTGGTTTACTTATCCCTTCCATTCTACTCTATTCTATTCTCTCTTGTTTATTTCGATATATATTGTATTGTATGTATGGACCTACTTACTGATCGGCTTGACCTAGTTTAGATGACCTATATATTACTATATCTACTTACTGACCCTTCTGAATTATCATATATGACCTTGACCTATTCGTTATTCGACCATGCACTACTTTGATCTAGTTACTGATCAACCGTTTTGACCTAGTTTAATTTTAGATTTTCTATGTTGGATTATTGCCTTGGTTTGCTATCTAAATGCTTATTTTCTACTTATATATTATCTAATACCTATTATTATCTTGTACTGTTTTACTACCGTTTTATAAATGATTTTAGTTAGTATATGGTTATTTATATGGTTATAATAGATGTTTTGATTTGATTTGGTGTACTCGAGGAATCGCTCAAGTTATCTCTGTACATCACATCATACCATATACTTTCTTACTTTTACTGGCTTTCTGTATCCTTATTTTCTGGTAGTATTGCACTTTTATAGTCCTGTTATGTTTTCAATATTGTTCACTGTTTCACTAGTTTATATTCCACAAGTTCACAAATTCACAGATCGCGCTATTTCACTTGACTCACTGTAATCCTTACTGTTTGCATCACTATATCACTATACAACTATATCCTTTCAGTTTATAACCCTGACTTAAAACTTTCCTAATTTTCCTATCAGTATATTAGTCCAATGCCCAACACCACTGATCGATCTCTTGAAGAGCGAAGAGGCACGACTGCGCACACATAAACACAAAGAGAGAATGAATAACGAAATGAATGAATGAATGATTATATCAATCATCAACATCCTGTTATTTGAACCCCAAGACAACCCTTTGAATTATATTTGTTACCGCCCTTCTAAGGATTGTTAAGGGGACAATATGCCGAAATACCGCGCACGACCACCTTGTATATTCGGTATGACACGTCTGAATTAGGGGTGGATGGTGTAATAACAAAAAGGGAAAGCATTCCACCGATTATTACATCCTGTTTATTGGCACACATGGCGACAGAACTGAATTGTATCAAAATACAAATGCCGACGCAGACACGTCGACCATACTGTATATTCGGTATCGAACCGTATGAATTAGAAGGCCAGGCATGCAATATGGAACAGTATACAACTAAATGAATATCCTGTTTATATTGAACCACATACCTAATATATCTGTGATTGAACATAACAAGATTAACACGACCATCATAGTTTAATTAAACAAGACAACTGAAGCCAAAATCAAGTCGAGTTACCTAATGAGCTGAGTTAACTTATGTACTTATATGTATCATTATGCATGTATATGTACAATTTGCCGAGTCACATGATCATTGTCGCAGTTTCACATACGGTCATCTTATTTATTTCGTTTATTAAAGTTAAAACAGAAGTCACTTTATAGAATAAAGAATAATCTATCAGCTCGTATTTGATTTGGCCAGCTAGCTTAAATATTTTTCCCAAAAGAAACAAATCAGCAACGATCTGAATATATATATATATATATATATATATATATATATATATACTTAAAGTCACCAGGATACTGGGTCTCTCAAATTGAACACATTTATTGGGACCATCCTGAAATAGTGTGTATATACGTGTTTGGTATTTTTTTATGAATTAAGTACACCTAAAGGTACTTATGTATCCCTATATAGTCGTAACTTAACGGGTAATTCAACTGTTAACGCCTTTTATTCTCAAACCATAATACTGGGTCTGAACCAACATTTTTGCTAGGTCTTGTTAAAATATATATATATATGTTATGCGCAAAGTAAGAATATGGACAATTCCGGAATTGCTCTGCGCAAAGTAAGAATTCTTAAAATGCGCGGCATTATCGGAATTCTCAAAATGCGCGGTTCAATTCCGGAATAGTCCGTGCCCAAAGTAGGAATTGGGACAAAGTAAGAATATGTTCGTTATCGTCAGTGCGCAAAGTAGGAAATGGAACAAAGTAGGAATATTTTCGTTAATCATATTTGCGAGTATACACTTTGATTTTTGTTTGCTTCATTCAAATAGTCAACATATCAGCAGTATATTAGTATAAGAAATTCTAAAGTAAAATAGCTATTTAATCCAGAAAATATGATGCATACGTTAGAAGGTAAAGCTAAACAATTTTATTTTGAATCATGTGTACGTATAGTTAAAATCACTAACATACTGTGATTTAGTTTGCTAAATGCGTTTGACAAAAGAGCATACAAATACTTAAATGTGTGTGTTTATTTTAAGCCGACAACCGTGGGTGTTCTTACATACCGATTAGGATATCCGCGTTTTACATTCCGGATAGAAAGTATTTTCTTGCATTCGGGATAAGGCTTTCCGCGTTTTACGTTGAATTGAATTGAGTTTTAAGGCGCACAAGCACATGAAAGGATATATGACGCCTAACAGGAATGAAAATGCCAGGCTCATCCTCCACTTACATCAAGATAAAATATGTAGAATGGGCCTAGAACCTTCTTACCTGCAGAACTGCAGAGCTGCTGCCATTTACGATGGACCACGTTTCCACGTTTGCGTACGCGGTGTCATGACCTTGAATGAACGTGATAAATAATGGAAAAAAATAATATGAATGGGGGTGGGGGTGGGGGGTCCTACCTCTGCATGTGATGGTGTGTTTGCATTGGTTGTATTCTACCCCGGCAACCTCACGGGGATCCGCGTATTACACGGTGGATGGATGCAAGAATATTCATAATCGCTAAATATTAAATTAATAACTAACTCAGAACACAATAATAATTATTACCTGATCTCCTATATAAATGCTATATCGTCATTTCTTGCTAATTCACTAAGGAAAAGACTGTTCCCGGTGAAACCGAACTGTTACCGAGCTTTAGTTTCGACTGTTTCCCTCACGTGGCGACGTTACGACGTCACCTATTTTATGACGTTTTGGCGCTAAAGTGTGTCTGACGTCGTGGCGGTTCTATGTACATTTGAATTAGTTTTTATTACCATTATAAAACAAATTTTCATTTTCACTGTTTCGTACAGTAACATTAATCAGGTAATAAAACAGTTATCACATGTGTGTTTGGGGAACAGTCAAAACTGTTTTCCCTTGGTGACGGGGGATGTCAGTGTGAACTGTTTCCCTCGGCCTATCGGCCTCGGGAAACAGTTCACACTGCCATCCCCTCCACCTCGGGAAAAAAGTTTTGACTGTTCCCCAAACACACATGTGATAACTGTATACTAACGTCGCGACGTAATAACTAACGTTGCGACGTTGAGTGATGGCGTCAGTAAACTGACTTAAAATGTAATAAATAGATTGTTTAATTGAATTGGGTTTTAAGGCGCACCAACACATGAAAGGTTATGTGGCGCCTAACAGGCATGAACATGCCAGGCTCATCCTCCATGTACATCGAGATAAAATATGAAAAATGGGCCTAGAACCTTCTCACCCTGAACCGCAGAGTTGCTGCAAATTCTATCGTAAAAACTCCATTCACGCTGGAGCCACGTTTATTGTTTATCTGCCACTGCTCTTTTGATGTGAGCCAGATGGCACCTGAAACAATGCAGGGATCGTGATGAAGACCTTTAATGAACATGAACAAAAAATGATATAATGAACATGAATTTGTGGGGATTCTACCCCTCGCCTACCCCTCAAAAGGGATCTGCAGTGGCCCTATTCTTTGCCCCGTGACCAAACGGGGCCCCCGGAAACCACACGGGGCTAATACATAGATTAGTTAAATGCCCGAATCGATTATTGGGTAATCCTTCAATCGATGGTAGACGTGTTTTGTTTTTTTACTCACTCTCATACGCTCGTTCGTGAAAAGAACCACACGTCTATATATATCGATGGTCTAGAATTATAACGTCGTAAGTGAAAAATCATAGTTTTCGGGAAAGTGAAAAAAACGGACTGACAGTAACAACTGTGTGAATTCTCTGAACAATCTCATATGACATAAGCTGCAGTTTGCTTTCTCATAAAACAAGGTATTTGTCATTTCCAAAAAAAAATTGACTTTGTAATCTGAGCAATTGCACTTACGGCCTTATGTTATTAAATATTCGGAAAGGAAGATGTTCATAAAAAAGTTGTATATGGCAGTTAGATCTTTTAAAATATGGTAACTGCGATTATTAAACCACTGTAAGTGTCTTATAAAAGTTTGCTAGTTCATGCTACTCTGTTGGTCGAAATGTAGAATGCATATGGGAACATGCGTGTGATGACCACATTGCAATATTATAGATTAGAAAATGTTCTATTTTTTAAAGTTAAATCAAACGGATATAAAAAAACATGCTCTTATTATTATAAATTTAATTAAATAGTAATGGTCACTGTAGCGCTATAGACTACAGAGGGTATAGGACCATGTGTTAGTGTTTGTTCGTGATTGATTAGTTTTCTTTTCATTGGTGAATACAACTCCCAGTTTTAAGTTATTAAATGTTATAATTGTTACAACAATTAATTTGAAACATAATTCGTGTCTCTATTTGTATGTTACGTTACCATTACTATTTAATTAAATAATACTATTTGTATGTTAAGTGACCATTACTATTTAATTAAATTTATAATAATAAGAGCATGTTTTTTTATATCCGTTTGATTTAACTTTAAAAAATAGAACATTTTCTAATCTATAATATTGCAATGTTGTCATCACACGTATGTTCATAAAAAAGTTGTATCTGGCAGTTAGATCTTTTAAAATATGGTAAAAGCGATTATTACCGACTATCTTTTGAAAATGTAAAACTATTCAATTCGTAACCAGACATTTAATTTGATATGTCTGGCTTTAAATTATGCATATCTTTTAGTGCATTTTGAAAGCCCCATTGTGAAAAGATCTGGGTGTAAAAGATTGTATTACCATGAAAATAATGACACAGGCTAAATAACCACAAACACTTGTCACTTTAACGAGATTATATCATAGTTATCATAAATAGTTTCATTTCCCAAAATAATAAATGTGCCTAAAATATTTCGCAAGTAGCTTAAGTCATATTAAATAGTTTGAAAACTTAAAGTTGAAGACCAAAATAAGACCAACGCCTCTCTTGTGTTAGGCAACTGCGTGGAGACAACAGTCAGAACTCGAATTGACTCTACTGAGTTATGTGGGTGAGAAAGCTCTGTATGTACGTTGAGCATTCCATATCTCATATATATCCTTATATAATATGTCAACGCACTCTCTATATACTTATCATAATATATATTAATAACCCTGATACAGTTGTTTGTAGGTCATTTGTATTAGTATTCAAACAAAGAATAATCGATTGTTTTTTGCAAAAGTGGTATGCAGATAAACAAAATTCTGGTGTCTTAGATTTGTATAACAATGTGAAAAATCATTTTCATTATGAAATATACTTAGATGTATTGCCATGCGATTTAAGAAGTTTAGTAAGTAGAAAAGGTTATCGTCACATTCTCTAAGAATTCAAGCAGGTCGGTATGGTATCAATAGGATTGAAAGAAATGAACGTTTTTGTCAATATTGTAATACCCAAGATATTGAAGATGAGTTTCATTTCATTCTAAAATGCCCATGTTACTCCGATATAAGGAGGAAATACATAGCTCAATATTATTGTAATAGACCAAGTATGTTTAAATTCATCGAATTATTGCAAACTGAAAACAAAATGATTCTTTTAAAATTGGCTTTATATCTCAAATGTGCGATGTCACATAGAATATCTATAACGCATGTGTGAACACTTTATAGATCATCCTCTTTAGAGCTGATATAAATCATATACTTTGTATGTTACACGTGATTTAATTATGTATTTTGTAATTGTTGTATATATATTATGATGATGTACTTAACGTACAAGTCAATAAAAGTATGTTCTGTTCTGTTCTGTTCTATATTCCCCGTACCCTATATATCCTTACATATCATATCCCCATACATTATATATCCTTATGTAATATATCCCCATACCCTCTATTTATAATATAGAGGGTATGGGAACATATTATATGCGGATATATAGGGTATATGGATATTATATTTACATAAAAACTATATCCCCATACTCTATATGTCCTTGCATAATATGTCCCATACCCTCTATATCCTTACATAATATGTCCCCGTACTCTCTAAAATGCCTACGTACTCTCTCTATCCTTCATATTATGTCACCGTACCCTTTATATATTTACATATTAGTATATCTTCATACTCTATATATCTTTTAATACACTGTATCTTTTGTATAGGAAATACTGGGAATAGAAAAGCTATAACCAGTGTTTTTGAGATACGAAATGGTTCCCGAATGAATGAATGAATGAATGAATGGACGGACGGATGGATATGGATGGAATGAACGTTCGAACGAACGATCGAACGAACAAACGAATGAACGGTGTTTCATGGCATGTCGACAGATAAATAGGTTACATTTTGCACAAAAATCGACGAAAGATGAAGAAGTGAAATAGTAATTTAGAAAATAACGTGACAATGGGCTGATTATACTGTGTTCTAAGTGCTAGCACTAACATTACATCAAAAATGTAGCTTTCGTATGAAACAATATTCGTAGTGTACTAAATATGTTAAATATGTTTAAATATATTTCCAAATATTGCAATATCGTATAACATAACATAATTATATCATTACGTGGCAGGAAATTAACTGTCATAAAATATGAAATAAAACCATAATTTCGGTTTAAAAACCTGCATATTGTAAAATTAAAACATTTAACTGATAATTTTAAACAGGTTATCGATTTTTGTTGCAGTAGAACATGTTTTATGTATGTTTATATTGTCGAAAATATACATTGTAAAACTGACTAATATAAGCTTCCCCATCGCTTACAGGAATTAATGCATGACCGTGTAATGTAATAATAGTTAAATACAACGTTCGATTAACAAGTCCTTTTGTCAATTTATATATGACTGGTATATAATGGACCAAATAAAACAAACTTCACACTGTTAAGAGAGTGTGTGTGTGTAATGTTGTTTAAAGGTGTGAAGAAGTCCACGCGCCGCACCGTCACGCTTCCTATTACTTGTGGCCCTGAGACATGTTGGTCAATCATGTTGTTTCAATGCAATGAGATACGCCCTTTTATTTAATTAGCCAATCACAATAGAGGAAATAAAAAATGAAATTAAATATGTTTAAATCAAATATAATTATTTCGCCATAATTTATTGACGTATACCACAGACCTAAATTTATTAATATGTCTGTGCGTATACTATCATATTGGAATCGGTAAAAGTTAAATAATTTAACTAGCTAGAAGAAATGTTAAATAAATTTTATCATATTAGCAGTTGTGTGTTTTTTTCATATTATCGCTTTATTATAGTTGTGTTTTATTCTTTAGCGTTGGTATAGGTTAACATTATAATAATTAATAATAATAATTTGCAAATACGTAAAAAAAAAAAAAAAAAGCCGAATACACCGCGAACTAAAAAAAATTAGCATTTCAAACTATAAATTTAATATTTCGAAATACGCATATATCATTTCCAACTATAAATTTAATATTTCGAAATACGCATATATTGTCGTCATATTTCGAAATACGCATATATTGTCGTCATTAAGACGACAATATATGCGTATTTCGAAATATTAAATTTATAGTTTTAATGACGACAATATATGCGTATTTCGAAATATTAAATTTATAGTTGGAAATGCTAATTTTTTTTTAGTTCGCGGTGTAGTCGGCTTTTTTTTTTGTTGTGTTTTTTTTTATTAATTATTATAATTATTATTATTAATTATTATAATGTTAACCTATACCAACGCTAAAGAATAAAACACAACTGTAATAAAGCGAAAAGAAGTTCAATTAATTGTTCAATAAACAGGCCTTTTAAACCGAAATTACGGTTTATTTCATACCCCAGCCAACCCCGTTTTCGCTTCTTGGAGAACATTTGGGAAACGAAGGCCTGGCCTAATATCCACAATAAAACATATTTCAAGACATGTTTTACTGAAAAAAAAAGATTACATGTTTAAAACTATCACTTAAATCTATTTTTTTCTTTCTTTTTTTTTTATATCCGATTAACACATGAAAAGGACACACAAGCAATAAGTGTCTTATAAAAAGGACGTACGAGCGTTTTCAATAAAATTCATATATTAAAGTTTGCATTATTCTTTCCTTTCTATGATTTTCTTGGTTTCCTCTTCCTGTGTCGAGGTTGTGTGAAGACAATCTAAATATGCCGAGAATTATTTTCATTGTTTTCTCTTCATCGATACCTAAATAATGTTGCAAGTCAAAGTCGCGTTTTAAATCGACAACAACACGTTGATTATATCTACACCAACTTGTTTTTTTTCATAAAAAGCCAGTGAAAGAGTGATTTTCGATTCAACCGATAGAACCGTCTTACTAATTATTCCGACATATTAGGTAGTATTACATAGTTTTCTTTGATAAGCAGAAACTTTAACCATACTCACGGCCTGTGTAGGCGAAACGTAATTAATTGGGAAAAGAATGTGCTTTTAATAAAGTGCATTGTCATGCAACCTCGTTTGAAATAATTAAAAATAGTTCAATTGAATTTTCTTACCAAATATAATGGAACATGTATAGGATAGAGCATGAGTTTTGCACGTGTACGGGGAGATAATGCACGAGCGTTAGCGAGTGCTTTATCGTCCGTACACGTGCAAGACTTATGCTCTATTGTATTTATACCACAATAACTAACATATGCTGTGTGTATCCTCGGGTATTACACGATGCATAGTGTGTATTTAGGCTATTGTGGTATAAGGAAAGTATGTTGAAGTTAAGGACTTCAAATTGTTTTGTAAATAATTAAGTTTATGTTAATCATACGCGATACTTAACTGTAAATTATCTGTTCGTCGCAGATGGGTGAAGCAAAATAAGCATATTAAAATGAAATATAAGTAGATTAGTAAATTAGCATCTTCCTATATACATCATAACACAAATTCTTACTTTGCGCAAAATATTCTCAAATTGTGCAGAGACACTTAATGCCTTTATGTGGTTTATATATTTAACCCCTTGCGCAATTCCGGAATAGTCCTGCGCAATTCCGGAATCGTTGCGCATTTTAAGAATTCTAACTTTGCGCAGAGCAATTCCGGAATCGTCCTTATTCTTACTTTGCGTAGAACATATATACCGCATCACTAGTTTATTGGATCATAGTGAATTTCCCAATGTACTGGGTCCTGAACTCTGACCTGAACTCTGATTGGATAAACAGTATATATACACACTTAGCAAACTGTCAATATATAACCCCTACTCAGGGGCCCAATAAACGTGTAAAATAAGTTATGTGCGCGAGGCCTAATTAGGTAAATGTAGTTCTGTTAAACATGCAAGTATTATTGGGTCGTTGAATAATTGGGACAAGACCCAATAGGCAGATTGAGGACCCAATAGCAAGGTAAGGACCCAATATATCTAGTGTAAAAATCATTTTTGACCCAATAAACTGGTGTCTTTAAAACTATATATATACATCTTACATATTGTTGAATCCCAACTATATAGACACACTATAAATGGTTTTAACCAGCCATACCAAACCCCGAAATTGTAGCGTCACATTAATAGTTACCAAGTCATACTTCATTTACGCATATTCAATAACACAATTATTGTAAGAACCCGTGAATAAACCTATACTTTTAATTGATACATATACATTATTATATGACCTGAATACCTGGATAGAGTTGATAAACGGTTTTGTAGTATAATTTTGCCATTATTTGGCCGTTAGTTTCTTTAAAATATAAATATGTAAAACTATGTCTTCACGCGGGACACATAGCTTGATATATCCTCGCTGATCTCGGCATTATTTTGGGTTTTGCTATACCATTTCGCTATGTTACCAAACTTTTTATCATAATGTTGTAAAACAAGAAATTGTTTGAAGACCCGTGGGGCTTCGTTTCGAGAAGTTTATTACGATATGTGTACTATAATGTGCAGGGCTTCACTTCATGCGAAGCTGACTGTTGGAACACCCTACCAACCCGCCAACAATTTATGTTGAATAGGATGTACATTCCGTCTAGCAGGTTACTATCACTATAACTATGGACAGCTGACTATTTAAAAATAATTATTGATATATCACCAACATGTACAATATACCTTTAATATCAATACCTTTGACGTCTTTATGTTAATGACACGACGTCAACTTTTCGAAGGGGTTTGGGTTCAATAAAAGAAGTATTCTGAAACAAATATTCCGATGACCAGCAAATTTAATTTTAAATTCCGACAGGAAATTAAATTCTCTAAAAACTACTAAAATTGTGCAGTTGTTTATCAAGCCATTTAAAAGATAAATGGCTTTAACATTTTTTTCCTTAAAATTCCTTTGTAAACAAGCAGCGAAAGACATAGGAAATTCTATAAATAATAGCTAACAGCCTAATTTAGATTAAATAACTTATATATAAGATGAAAGGTCTCGTCAAGACTACCAGTGTGATATAAAATATAATTGTATGTGACTAAACTAACACTCTGTGATGCTAAAAAAAGTTGACAATTGAGTGCAACGCGACTTTTATGAGACACGTCAAATATAGCCATATTTGTGACGTTATTATTAAAATCTTATTCACATGAGGACAAAACAAAATTCAAATTCAAATCGCAAATATCTTCAAATTTAAAAATATATATAGTTCATATGCGTTCTCTTAAATATTTGAGTAGGTCAATTCCCCCTTAAGATACAACATGTGTTAAGAGACCAATGTTGCAGTTGAATGTATCGGTATCTTAATGCGGGTTTGAGTGCACCTAAATAAAGTGTCGGCTGTCAATGAAACCTAGTTACAATATATCTTCAAGGTCTTTTATACACGTAGTTTATGTATGTAAAATCTGTGATTTATTTTGTATTTTCCTTACATTAGCATGATAATAAAACTGCAGCAATTTCGTTTAAATTTGTCCTTCTCCTTGAAAAAAACCTACTGCGCAGTGTATATTGTAATAGGATACAATGGAAAACTTTGTTAATATTCCTTACATTGGTTGTTTACAATCCATTTATAGATTTTTGCGAAATAAAAGTCGGTTACGTTACTTTAAATGGTGATGACCCCCATGGTCTTCCACGAATGCAGGAAACTAACCAACTTAAACAACTCAACAGTTTTTTCCGAGAAGCAAGTCATCTAAACAAGTTATTGTGGGAAAATTAATGTAATGAGGAAAATGCTTACACATGTACTGACCATTCCAAATAAAAATAAAGTGCATGCATTCCTAGAAAAAAAAACAGGTCATTGTCATGCAAAAATCGGTACAGAACTTTTACTTCTAACTTCGACTTCTGGGCCTGCTACTATTTCGCCCTATTAAGATAAACGTGGAAATCTCTGTACGAAGACAAACTGACAGTGTGAGGACGGAAATTCGAAAGGACGAAACATACAATAGTTTCTTTATATCAGCTATGTTGCCTCTATGTCAGGTCTCCCGTCTGTCTATATGTAGGTGTTTTATTTATTCTCATTTTCGTCTGAATTGTTGGTCCGTCTCTATATAACATCTGTTTACGTTCCTCCATATTTACCATACACTGTTTATTTTAAATTGGTAATATACTTTATGTTAACATTTATATTTTCCGTCTGACTTGATGTATGTACGTCCTCCTGTCTGTGTCTGTCTGTTTATGTCTGTATGTCCTGTAGGCCCTTTTATATTGAGCGTGCGTACTTGTTGTATCTTCAGTGCGTCCGTCGATGCCTATCAGTTTACACCCGTCTGTATTTACAATAAACGTTTAACTTAATATTTCTAACACGTTATTTATTAAACAGTTTGTGATCGTTCGTCTATCTACTAGTCTGTTCTTTCCTTTATAAGTTATGATATTTCTGATCATATATCCTTCAATCATTGTGACACGCATATATCTTTTTGAATATATGAATGTATATATATTAACGGGTCTGATTGAGGTTCCGATGGCCTGGCGCTGATTCTGGCAGTCCCAAAATATAACCCAACACCTCCTCAATACTATAGTTGTCGGCTCTACGATAGGTATAAACATTTTATGTTATACTATCCCTGTACTGTTTTCTATGAAAGCTAATTCGGTCATGATCACTCTCTTCACTGTAGTTGTGGATGTCTTGGATGTCCTTGTAAACTGTTTTGTATCACGTTCACTATTAATAAATGACACGTGGCTGACAACCTTACCCTAAAACCCACTTTAAAAGAGTTCCATGTTAAACTAGAGACTAGAGACGCTCTGTGGAGTACGTTCTGGAGGAGTAGCTTGGGTCAATCAAAATACAAATTAAAACCATCACCTTGTGCTTCAGTTACATATAAAATATGCACGTGCATAGGGAAACATATGCTTCATCAGGTTTAAGGAAACGATGCGTTTGAAGTATACATTTTCTTTGTATTTATATCGAAATTCATATCATGTGTAAGTCTACACTTTAAAGAGGGTTTATCAGGCATTGTGTTGGGGTCTAGGGGTGCCACTTAAAATTGACAAAATCATGATGTTTTCTATTCCAAAGGGCCTAACCATAATGAATGAGCCTAAACATTAATATGAACCGTTATTTACAAGGAAATGGATATGGCAAATGCTTATTAATATGTGGTAGTCTAAATCAATCACCGAGAGTTAAAAATAAATCAGTGCAACTTTCTCTGTTTTCCAGGCCGGTTTAAAATTTCTCCCGGGCTTTTATATAGAGAGGACTATATCATTTATGAAAAAAATTGTTTTCATATTTCGTTCATGACGTTGTGCATTTTGATGACATGTTTTGATTTGTTTGTATTTAATATTAGATATTGGTAAACCTTGAAAATGCACCTTTATCATTCATTAAATTGTTGATTTAGAGTTTCTTTCACTATTTACACCTTGACCTACTATAATAAAACATTTCTTTTGTAATATATTTTGCTCATAGACAGGTAAAAGGCTAGACATTATGCACCCGTTTAATGACAGCCGTTCTAGATTTTATCATTTTGAGGATAAAACGTTATTTACGGATACAGACCCGTTTTTTTCCGACCTACAATATCAAGTTTAATTACATATTGAAGCACAACACATGTGACAATTACCCAGGCAGTGCATATAAAGTAGCTGTACCATATTAAACCCATGAATTGTATTATACAATAACGGCAAAGTGTATATCACTCTTTCCTTAGCTTGAACTGACTGCGCCTTCTTCTGTTGTCATTTAATCGAAACGAAACACTACAAAATATGATTTGTGTTTGTATGGTGTTTTACGTCATTTTCAACACATGTAAGATTATATATGACGGTCGATTTTTTGTGGTGGAGGCAGACCAACCACTTTTCCTGGGTATAACCAGTACTGTACACCTCCCACAATCCGTAAGAATCGACATTTCCTCACTTACAAGTCGAGCTCCCAATGGGACTCGAACCCGCAGCGGTGAGAAGCGACGGTGGTAGAGGATTAACATACTGCTACATGCAAACTATTATAGTCCAGTTTGTATTTATTTAAAAGTAGAATTCCGCTTAGGGGGCGTGATAGGTGATGCACCATATACGTGTTTTATCTTTCATTAACAGCCTCAACAAAACCAAGTATGCTACTTTCCTCTCTTACGTGTGTTATTTACTGCTAATGGATCCGTTTTTATGAATTTTTTTATTGAATTTCTTTTTATTTTTAAATTACTACTCCGTCTTCAGATGAATATCTTTTTCACATTCATCTTAACGACCCCTATGAACATGCTTCTTTACAAATTTAATAACTGAAGAAAATATAAATGTATACAAGGCAATCACGTTTATTTCCCTTTGAATAATAAAAAGCTGAAATGGGGTATATTATAATAAGTTTTCTTAAACTAAATGAACGAATATAATCGGGTAACCAAATTAGGAACACACTGATTGTCATACCAATATTTGTCATTAGAATTATTCTCAAACAGATCAAACAGACTTCTCATGGGATTAGTCTCTATACTTACTCTAGCTGTTGACATAGTTCAGGAGGTGTGTAATGACGCTAGCTGTTGGTATTTTTCTCCGAAGACAATACTTACTCTAGGTGCGAATATTTCCCATGAGAACATTACTGTCGTTTGCTAAAGTAGCTCTCCCTTAAAGTTGTACCGACGTACATTGTTGTATTGTCGTCCCTGTAAAGAGTACTGATGCTACATGCAGCTATTGATAGACCCCAAAGCCTGTACTGACATTAACTGTTGATATTGTTTCTGAGGAAATGTGTATATTATCCTCCCTGTGGGGAATACCAACGCTAAATGTTGATATTGTCTACGAGGACAGAACTGACGCAAGATGCCGATATTGACCCGGAGGACATTACTGACGTTAGCTAGATGTTGATAGTATCCATGATTACATGTAGTAGATGTATATGATGCTTTCTGGTCACGATAAGTATTAACGGGCATTGTCGTTAATGCCCGAGATATTCATTCTGGACCACACTGCACCACTAGACCACTGGACCACACTAGGCCACTAGACAACTGGGCCACACTGGATCACACTGGACCACACTAGACCATTGGACTACTATACCACTAAACCACTGGATCACACTAGACCACACTGGACCACTAGACCATTAAACCACTAGGCCACCACTGGACCACTAGACCACTGGACCACCACTGGAGCACCACTGGGCCACCCGATAACCTGTCAGAGGCTAAGGGACAGCTGCCCTCGCCAGACGAAATATTTAATACCACGTAATAATCGTCTATTTTTCTCAACCGGTTTGACACGACATGTTATTTTTTATTATATACCTAGATTTCGATTTCTTGGTATGAGGGCGGTCGATCATGACTATAAACATTACTAAAGCAATATACTATACACCTTTTAGACTTTTTGTATAGTGTTCATGGCTTCTGTTCGTCCCTGTTCTATTGGCCTGTTTTTTTCAGTCTCGTTTATTTCTGTTTGTTTAACCCTTATCTGTTTAATCCTTATCTGTTCTTTCATCTCATTATATCGGTCAAGTAATCTAATCTTTGATGCTCAGCATGGAACACATATCTGATATTTAGCGTCAGTCCCTTTACCATATTTTAGACAGGGTTTGACATGATTACTTTATTTTTTATTATATATCTATGATGTTTACAATAGTCTGAATTTCTAACAGGCTTGTATTTACAAGTCCCATGAAAACCAACGGTCATGAATATGCATTTACTTACCTCCATCTTTATTACTATGCATATTTTTACTTTAAGTGAGTTAAAGAAATATAACCTAAACTAAAAATAAAACCTAAAGTAAAAATATGAGTGCAAATATTGGCTGCATTCTTGACCTTCATAGAGAGGGAAAGATTAGTGATGAGGCTTTGGATAATAGACCATTCTTAATATTGCCTAAATGAATATTCATAACAGTTTCCAGAACGAGGCTGAGTTGGCAAACATCTCTCAAAAAGCTATCACAGGAGGGAGCGACCACACCTGATATGGACAATGTATTCATACCTGAATCAAATATCTTGACATTCTCGCTGAATATGTTCATTTTAATGTCAAGTCTAATGATTCTTTCGATATGAAACAATATGACATGAACTAGTAAATATGTGCCTCCGGATTTTTCGGCATCCGTATTTTTTTTGAAAACGATAGATAATTATGTTTAGTAGTAAACATTTTCAGTTATAAAAAGCAAAAGCAATAAAGGCGGACTGAAGTTAGCATGATATTCGATATTCGACATTCGATATTCAAGTTGAATATCGAAAAACAAAAACCTTGAGATTCGTTATCAACAAAATAAAACTGAATATCGAAAAACAAAAAAATTTAGATTCGTTATTCAACACATAAAATCCTAATAAAAAAAAACTCGAGATTCGTTATTCAACAAAAAAAAACTGAATATCGGAAAACATAAAAACTCGAGATTCGTTATTCAGCAAATCAAATCTGAATATCGAAAAACAAAAAAACTCGAGATTCGTTATTTAACAAAAAAAATCTAAACAAAAAACACAAAAAACTCGAAAATCCTTATTCAACAAAACAAAAATGAATATCGAAAAACAAAAACTCGACATTCGTCATTCAAGAAAAAAAATCTGAATATCGAAAAACAAAAAACTCGAGATTCGTTATTCAACATTAAAATCTGAATATCGAAAAATAAAAAACTCGAGATTCGTTATTCAACCAAAAAAAATTGAATATCAAAAACAAAAAGATCGAGATTCGTTATTCAACAAATAGGTTATTATATCGAAAAACAAAAAACTCGAGATTCGTTATTCAACAAATAGGTTTTGAACGTCGAAAAACAAAAAAAAACTCGAGATTCGTTATTCAACCAAAAAAAATTAAATATCAAAAAACGAAAAGATCGATATTCGTTATTCAACAAATAGGTTTTTTATATCAAAAAACAAAAAACTCTAGATTTGTTATTCAACAACAACATTTTGAATATCGAAAAACAAAAAACTCGATATTCGTTATTCATCCGGAATCATTCCGTATGAGAGATTTGGTCAAACGTTTTCTGAGAAGTTATCTGGGCCATCGGCTCAAGTGAACTAAAATTCTTCAAGACCTCGACCTAAGGATGTCTCTGCCACCAATGACAATACGTATGAGCCATTATCAAAGAAACTAACAATGCATATGATTAACTATCAAACAAAGAAAGTAGGCACTAAGAAAAAGTTATTGGCAGTTATAAACAAGGTTACGTTACCTAACCAAGTTTACGTTTTATGAATATAAATCAAAATATGACCTAGACCTTGGTAAAGTTAGCGTGAAGTGCTGTCCATCAATACCAACAATACGTATGACCAACTATCAAGCAACATGAGACATTCAGAAATGTTTTATTAGAGTTAAGATACCTAAGATTAATGAACGTGAAGTTGGCAGTAGCAGTTTCATCAGTAGCAGTAGCTACTGCCAGCAGTAGCAGAAGTAGCAGTAGTAGAATCAATAGTCATCGTAAGTATGTTTTCTTCGCGCAAATATGTTGTTTCTACTTCCCACCATCATGTTTAAGGGACAACCCATTTCGCATCCATCATATGTTTGCTACTTATTGCTACTGCTACTGCTAACGCTAACTACCGCCAGCAGTAGCTGCAGTCGAGTCAATAGTCATCGTAATTGTTTTCTTTGCGCAAGTATGTTGTTTCTACTTTCCCACCATCATGTTTAACAGACAACCCCTTTCGCAACCATCATATGCAGTAGCAGCAGTAGCAGTAGGTTGCAGAGCACCATCTCAATACATATACTCATCGCATGAATATTTTCTTTGCGCAAGTATGTTGTTTCTAAATTTCCCACCATCATACCCCTTTCGCAACCAGCATATGTGTACACAACCGCTACGCCCAATAATATCGTGGCTTATATGTTTTGTTCTCTATCGTTATAGTTGTTATTTTTCAGCTACTGCTAGCAGTAAGAGCAATAACAGTGGCAATAGCTACTACTAGCATTAGTAGCAGTAGCAGTAGCTACAGCTAGCATTTGCAGCAGTAGCAGTAGCTATTGCTAGCGTAACAACAGTAGCAGTTGGTCATAGTAGCAGTTAGTTTCTCTTTTTAACCTTCAAGTTTTATACACAACCCTCAGCAGTAGCAGCAGTAACAGCAGTAGCAGTATATAAACAAGGCACAGGCATAAAGAAAGTGTCAGGGCGCTGGGCGCACGTACGGTGAAGATATAGCAGTAGCTAGCAGCAGCTAGCAGTAGCTATCAGTATCAGCGGTAGAGCAATAGCAGCAGTAGCAACAGTGGTTTCTACTTTTAGTTTTAACCATCACGTTTTATAGAAAAACCCTTTCGCAACCATCATATGTTTACACTGCTTCGCCAAATAATATCATGGTTTATATGTTTGGTTTTCTATCGTTACTGCTGTAACATTTCAGATACTGCTAGTAGTAGAAATAACAGTAACAGCAGTAGCAGTATCTACTGCTAGCAGTAGCAGTAGTAACTGCTGGCAGTATTATCAGTAGGACAGTAGCAGCGGTAGAAGCAGTAGCATCACCATCTCAATAGGTATTCTCATCTCGCAAGTATTTCGTTTTCTTTCTACGTTCACTTTTTTAACCATCATGTTTTAAAACACAACCGCTTCGCCAATATCAAGTTTATATATTTGTTTCCCTACCGTTAATTCTGTGACTTTTTAGTTACTGCTAGCGGTAGGAGCAGTAGCAGTAGCTACTACTTGTACTATCAGCAGCAGTAGCAGTATATACTGCTAGCAGTAAATGCAGTAGAGCAGTAGAAGCACTACCATCAACATATATTGTCGTTTCTACTTTCCATTTTTAACCATCATGTTTTATAGACAACCGCTTTCACACTTCGTTCTCTACCGTTACAGTTGAAACTATTAAACACAATACGTCTGTTGTCGGATAACGAGTGTCGCCGGCGGGAAGATCAAGCTCGTAGACATGCTGTCTCACGGACTTTGTGTTTACATGGTAACTGTTTTTATTCACTCAATAAAACGTTGTTTTTTTAATTTTAGAAGTACACGCGAAACTGTAGTAATCTAGAATTATAGTTCCACGTGAAACTTCTCTACTAACGGTCTTTATGTTTTATTTTCAATTCAGTACACACTTCAGTACTACTGCAGTAGAACAAAAACTGAGATAAACAAACTCAAGTGGGGTGGTATTAGTAGGTTGGCCATCAGGCTTTCAAAATCCAGTGAAACTGCATGTCTATGATGTTGATCGTCCCGCCGCCAACACTCGTTATCCGACGACCTTTTCGCCGGCAACACACGTAATCCGACAAAAAACGCATGTTCAAGTGTACCGGAGTACAGAGGTCAGTACTACAGTAAAAGAACAAAAACTGCGATAAACAGTCTTAAATGGGATGATATAAGTAGGCTGGCCATCAGGCTTTTAAAATCCAGTGATACTGCATGTCTATGATGCTGATCGTCCCGCCGGCAACACTCGTTATCCGACGACCAGATGTCTTTTTTACTACTTTCGAAATTTCAATCATACAGCAGTAGAACCAAAATTGTGATCATCGGTCTCAAGTGGTGTGATTTTAGTAGTACCACCAAAAGGCTTTAAAAACCGCTGAGCCCGCGTGTCTATGTGGTTGATCTGCCCGCTGACAACACCCGAAACCCGACAAAAACGCCATTTCGAGTCTATTTCAGTGCAAACTTCAGTAACACCGCAGTAGAACTTAAACGTTGATAAAGAATTTCAAATAGGTCGATTTTAGTAGGTCGGCCATCATGCTTTAAGAAATCGCTGAGACCACGTATATTAGATTTTGAATTTTCCGCCGGCAACACCCGTAATCCGACAGAAAATGCATGTTTAAATGTACCGGTGTACATATTTCAGTAATACAGCAGTAGAACGAAAACTGCGATAAACAATCTCAAGTGGGGTGATATTAGTAGGTTGGCCATAAGGCTTTTAAAATCCGTGAGACCGCATGTCTATGAGGTTGATCTTCCCGCCGGCGACACTCGTTATCCGACAACTGCACTATTTTGTTTAATAAGTTGCAACTGTAACGGTTGAGAGCGAAGTGCGAAAGAGGTTATCTATAAAACATAATGGTTAAAAATGAAAACAACAATATATGTTGATGGTAGTGCTTCTACTGCTCTACTGCATTTACTGCTAGCAGTATATACTGCTACTGCTGCTGATAATACTAGTAGTAGCTACTGCTACTGCTCCTACCGCTAGCAGTAACTAAAACGTCACAGCATTAACGGTAGGGAAAAAAATATATATACTTCATATTGCCGAAGCTGTCATGATGGTTAAAAAAGTGAACGTAGAAAGAAAAATAAATACTTGCGAAATGAGAATACCTATTGAGATGGTGATGCTACTGCTTCTACCGCTGCTACTGTCCTACTGATGCTACTGCCAGCAGTTAATACTGCTACTACTGCTACTGCTAGCAGTAGATACTGCTACTGCTGTTACTGTTACTTCTACTACTAGCAGTATCTGAAATGTTACAGCAGTAACGGTAGAAATGATATTATTTGGCGAAGCAGTGTAAACATACGATGGTTCCGAAAGGTTTTTTCTATAAAACGTGATGGTTAACAATAAAAGTATCAACTACTGTTGCTACTGCTGCTATTGCTCTACCGCTGCTACTGCTAGCTACTGCTATATCTTCGCCGTTCGTGCGCCCAGCGTCCTGACACTTTATTTACGTCTGTGCCTTGGTTAGATACTTCTACTGCTGTTACTGCTGCTACTGCTGAGGGTTGTGTATACAACTTGAAGGCTAAAAAGAGAAACTAACTGCAACTAAGACCAACTGTCACTGTTGTTACGCTAACAATAGCTACTGCTACTGCTGCAAATGCTAGCTGTAGCTACTGCTACCGCTGCTAATACTAGTAGTAGCTATTGCCACTGCTGTTATAGTTACAGCTATAACGATAGAGAACAAAACATATAAGCCATGATAATATTGGGCGAAGCGGTTGTGTAAACATATGCTGGTTACGAAAGGGATATGATGGTGGGAAAGTAGAAACAACATACTTGCGCAAAGAAAATATTCTTGCGATGAGTATATCTATTGAGATGGTGCTCTACAACCTACTGCTACTGCTGTTACTGCTGGCAGTAGTTAGCAGTAGCAATAGCAAACATATGATGGTTGCGAAAGGGGTTGTCTATTAAACATGATGGTGGGTACTTGCGCAAAGTAAACATAATTACGATGACTATTGACTCTACTGCAGCTACTGCTGGCAGTAGTTAGCAGTAGCAGTAGCAGTAGCAATAGCAATAACAAACATAGGATGGTTGCGAAATGGGTTGTCTGTTAAACATGATGGTTGGAAGTAGAAACAACATACTTGCGCAAAGAAAACATACTTACGATGTCTATTGAGTCCACTGCTGCTACTGCTGCTACTGCTACTGCCAACTTCACGTTCAGTAATCTTAGGTATCTTAACTCTAATTATTTGTTTCTGAATGTCTCACGTTGCTTGATAGTTGGTCATACATATTGTTGATATTGATGGACAGCACTTAACGCTAACTTTACCAAGGCCTAGGTCATATTTTGATTTATATTCATAAAACTTAAACTTGGTTAGGTAACGTAACCTTGTTTATAACTTCAATTAACGTTTTCTGAGTGCCGCCTTTCTTTGTTTGATGGTTAATCATATGCATTGTTGGCATTAGTGCTCATCACCTAACACCAATACTACCAAGGTCATGGTAATCTTTTGCGTGATTGTCACAAAACTTAGCCCTTTTTAGATAACTGAACCTCAGTTTTCTTGTGAATGCCTCATTTCTTTGATATTTGGTCATATGTTTTGTTGTCGTTAGTAGACATTACTTAACACCAGTGTAACCAATTGAAAGTCATATTTTCCGTGTGTTTTGTTTTCGCTTAAACATAACCTTGATAGGTGATTTAACATGAGTAAACTTTTTTTCTGATTACCTCACTTTAGTTTGTTTGAAAATGGCTCATATGTACTTCATTGGTGGCAGAGACATCCTCAGGTCGAGGTATTGAAAATCTTAGTTCACTTGAGCCGATGGCCCAGAGGCTTCGGCTCAGGGTTGAAATAAACTATTGGGGTCACTTTTCGTCCGCTTTTCGTCCATCGTAGACTTTTAGTGTAAATAACTTCTCAGAAAACGTTTGACCAAATCTCACATACGGAATGATTCCGGAGGACTAACGAATATCGAGTTTTTTGCTTTTCGATATTCAAAACCTATTTTTTGAATAACGAATCTAGAGTTTTTTTTGTTTTTCGATATTCAATATTTTTTTGTTGAATAACGAATCTCGAGTTTTTCGACATTCAAAACTTATTTATTGAATAACGAATCTCGAGTTTTTGATATAAAAACCTATTTGCTGAATAACGAATCTCGATCTTTTCGTTTTTTGATATTCAATTTTTTTCGGTTGAATAACGAATCTCGTTTTTTTTTGTTTTTCGACATTCAAAACTTTTTTTGTTGAATAACGAATTTCGAGTTTTTTGTTTTTCGACATTGAAAACTTATTTTTTGAATAACAAATCTCGAGTATATTTTTTTTTCGATATTTTTTGCTGAATAACGAATCTCGATTCATTATTTATTTTTTTGATATTCAAAAATTTTATTTGTTGAATAACGAATCTCGACTTTTTTTTTGAATAACAAATCTCGAGGTTTTTGTTTTTCAATATTCAAATATTTTGTTGAATAACGAATCTCGAGTTTTTTGTTTTTCGATATTCCAAATTCATTTTTTGAATAACGAATCTAGAGTTTTTTTTGTTTTTCGATATTCAATATTTTTTTGTTGAATAACGAATTTCGAGTTTTTTGTTTTATTCGACATTGAAAACTTATTTTTTGAATAACAAATCTCGAGTATTTTTTTTTTCGATATTTTTTGCTGAATAACGAATCTCGATTTATTATTTATTTTTTTGATATTCAAAAAATTTATTTGTTGACTAACGAATCTCGAGTTTTTTGTTTTTCGACATTCAAAACTTGATCTTGGAATAACGAATCTGGACTTTTTTGTTTTTCGATATTCAACTTTTCTTTGTTGGATAACGAATCTCGAGTTTTTTTTGTTTTTCGACATTCAAAACTTATTATTTGAATAACGAATCTCGAGTTTTTTTGTTTTTCGATATTCATATTATTTTGGTTGAATAACGAATCTCGAGTTTTTTGTTTTTCGACATTAAGTTTCTTTTTGTTGAATAAAGAATCTCGAGTTTTTTGTTTTTCGATATTCAGATTTTATTTGTTGAATAACGAATCTCGAGTTTTTTGTTATTCGATATTCAGTTATTTTTTGTTGAATAACGAATCTCGAGTTTTTTGTTATTCGATATTCAGCTTTTTTTTGTTGAATAACGAATCTCGAGTTCTTTTGTTTTTCGATATTCAACTTGAATATCGAATGTCGAATGTCGAATATCGAATATCATGCTAACTTCTGGCCGCTATCAAGCATTAGAAGAAAATGCTTGTAAATTGTCGTTTAAGGTTATAATAGTCTGAATATGATTTTTTTGCTCAATGTCGGTTTTCATGATTTCACCAAAAATTAACATGAATTTCGACTTTTTTTTAAATTGATGAACAATCCCAGTTCCAAACATTAGCTCAGGCATTGTTATGATTTCCTTCTCTATAAAAAAAAGATTTATCGGCAAAACACACACATTTGCAAATAATGATGAAAAAATATATTTTGGACCGAATATATGGTATGTGATAATACATCAACAATACATTACGTGGTCCGAGTATTAACTTCCATACCCCATCCAACCCCTTCTCCAGGAATCGAAAACGGGATTGGTTGGGGCATGACATAAAATCTTAAATTCGGCTTAAACAGTTTGCATATTGTAAAATTAAAACATTTAATAGGGAATTTTAGACAAGTTATCGCATTTTTTCAGTAAACATGTTTTTAAATCCTTCCCATCTTTTAATGGAATTAAGGCGGGACCACGTAATGAATTATTTATTTTTTGTCGTACAAAATATGAATAAAATGCTAATTTTGTTACATTTATGAAATAATCGGTAAAATACGAGCAAATTGTCCTATTATTTGTCAATTTCTTAATATTTTAATAACTTTTAATTCAAAATTTATACTTTTGTTTAAAATAAAGGATACAATCATATTTAAATGCAAGGACAGTTTTAAACTATTTAAAGGTAAAACTCTACGGCAATAGAATTGAATTGAATTGGATTTTATAGTCGCACCAACAGCTATGGTCATATGGCGACTTTCCAACTTCCTCTGGTGGAGGAAGACCCCAGGTGCCCCTCTGGGTAATTTTCATGCGGGCACCTGGGTAGAACCACCGATGTTCCGCAAGCCAGCTGGTAGGCTTCATCATATTAAGATTCCTAGTCTACGGCAACAAAAACATATAGATTTAAAATTGGAAAATAGTTTGCAGTGAACTAACCGCATGAAATTAGAGATTATTTGTAAATGTATTTGTTGTAAATGACAGTTTCACATAACTAAATCACGCATTTTTCATGATAATCACTTCCGCAGAATAATAATAACATCTTAAACAAAAGTGTTACGTTATAAGTTGAACACCTCTTGTGGTTATACAAAGGCTAGGAATAGTAAAGTCCTAAAATCGATTACAAGGTCTAGAAAAACGAATACGTTGAGAAACATATACCCACGAAAACTGTTGCTCTGGGACCTCCCCTTCTATGTAGCGATAATTAAAAAATGTCACTCTTGTCACACATTTTGTTATTAATTCCCCATTTTCAACTGAGAGATGTAATTTGGGAAAAGATGCGATATTATCAGAAATATTAGCTTTGTTAAGTTGAAGTTCTTTTGGGTATATCTTTATTTAGTAGAAAGGAAAGGGTTGTCAATGTGTAATATATCATCCAGATACTGAGACATGTTATTAAATGCTTTGATGACATATGGCTATGTATCTGGTGGAAGACCAAACATGTCATCTCTTTCATAGCAATGCAAAACAAATATGCGACCAGAGTTGTACAGTAAGTACCCATGGGGATACCAACAATTACTAGTATCCATTAACAGTACTGCCATCTATACCTGACGAGTTATCGGATGTTACTGAGATTTCAGGCACGCCCTATGACTAGCGCAGATCATTATGTTATATATAGAGAGAGCGATAACGTCATCATTGTATCAAAACATATGTCAATATTTGTAACTTTGCTTGTACTGTGAGGCATTTAATGACAACAAAACCGGTAGAAGGAAGAACTAGCATAAAGAAATTATCCTTAGCGTGGTAAAAACTGTCCAATGTGCATGTCATCTTTGCTGCTTTTAACTATTCATTAGGCAGACATGCATACCTCACAACAGTTTCAATTCACATAAAACCCACGCAGACATTAATTCCACTATCGGTCGAAATTATATGGTGATAGAAAACTGACACTTTGCATGATGCGTATGTGTGCTATGCCGGTCAATAAATACACGTATTACGTTTAGAATCAATAGTTCGGCGGGTAAGGTCAAGGTGTACTTTAACATAGTAATGTCCTTAACATTGGTTATAGATGGGTTTTATATGGGTGCCTGTTTAATATTGAGTTTATTAAACGAGTTGGATAAAATTACATTGTTCGAGGCTATGCCGAACATTATATCAATATTATTCAACGAGCTTAATAAATTCCATTATATTAAATACGCAGGAATGTGATATTATATTAATCACATAACTAAAAGAAAAATAAATGATAGGGAACATGTAGTATTGTAGTTGTCGTATGATGACGTGGTATGTTTGTATAATGACGTCGAATGTGTACTCGGTTTTCTCCGTATGACACCGAACAACGCAACTACCTCTTCGATTTCCGGCATTCTGTATTTTAAATGTTACGGACATCGATGAGGCAGTTCCAGTGCACAAAGACCGAACGATGATTCGGCATTCATTTGCATTTCATTCCACTAGTGTAATATTATAAATTTATAACACTCTCACACTGCAACATATATGATAAATAAATTTACACCTTAGAGTGTATTATCTTTAATTATACTATTACAATCTGCATTAACATGTGTATACATGTTTGGCACTGACATTGAGAATAACATTAGTCTGTGAGACAATGATCACTGGTTAGTAGTTAAAATTGTAATAGTTCTTTAACGTGCTCGAATGTTATACGTGACAGCCCGGTTTACGATTCCGAGGAAAGGTTACTAGACTGAAGCCACTGATGATGGTTAATATGCATAACGTTTAACTGTTTTGTCTGATAACTATTCTGTTCTGAGTTCGTTTACAAGATATCATCAAATTAAGCTTAAAGTAAAACGCACGAATCTATAAACTGAGATGTTTTAGAACACAATCACGTTAATTAGTGGTTTAAATAAAAATAAAACATGTGTTATTGTTCTAAAATATTTAATTACACAATTGTTTATAGAGAGTACTCCATAACATATATAATATAACATCAGAAATATAATAATCAAAATAATTTACCACCTTATGCAATTGCATACAGTAACATGCAAACCAGTTAAATACAATAACAACGAAGTGTTGATCAAACTTAAACGTTGCGTATCTGATCGAACTTGTTTAATGTTCGTGTTGAAATCTTCACAATTTCATTTCATTTTAAAATCACGAGTATTGTATTTCATGTTGAAATCATCAAGGCATACACCGAAATTTCCACATGCATGTTACAATTTAAGGTTCGACCCAATAGTTTTCATTTGTTTTAAAGGGACACACGGCAATGTTGAAGTTTTTATCTAAGATTAAAAAGTAAGGATCTCGATGAATTAATTATCATTTTAACTTTAAATCTGCTTGCAGATAATTAAATTTAGAATTTTCAATTTGTTTTCTTCGTTATTCTACCATGTGCTGCTTATATATATATACTTAAAGTCATCAGGATACTGGGTCTCTCAATTTGAACACATTTATTGGGACCACCATGAAATAGTGTGAATATACGTTTTTGGTATTTTTTTTATCAATTAAGTACACCTACGGGTACTTATGTATCCCCTTATAGTCGTAACTTAACGGGTAATTTAACTGTTAACGCCTTTTATTCTCAAACCATAATACTGGGTCTAACCCAACATTTTTGATGGGTCTTGTTACAGTATATATATACACACACTTAGCAAATTATCAAGGGAAGATAACCCCTACTCAGGGGCCCAATAAACGTGTAAAATAAGTTATGTGCGAGAGGCTTAATTAGGTAAATGTAGTTCTGTTAAACATGCATGTATTATTGGGTCGTTGAATTGTTGGGTCACGGCCCAATAGGCAGATTGAGGACCCAATAACAAGGTAAGGACCCAATATATCGAGTGTAAAAATCATTTTTGACCCAATAAACTGGTGTCTTTAAAACTATATATATATTAACAAGTCACTGTCGCAGCTTCGAATTATTACGGATAAACGAACAGATATTTTGTTATTTAGTTCGTTTTTAGTAAAGCTAAAACAGACATCACTTTATAGAAGAAGAAATTAGCTCTTAACGTGTCTTTTAATTATCGTGTCTTTGAATTAGCTCTTAACGTGTCTTTGAATTAGCCCGCTAAATTTAAAACTTTTCCCAAACTAAACAAATCAGCAACGATATGTATATATGCTTTTTTTTAATTTGCCGAGTCACGTCACTGTCGCAGTTTCATATACGGTCAAACGAACGTATTTTTTGTTATTTAGTTCGTTTTTAGTAAAGCTAAAACAAAATCACTGTATAGAATACAGAATTGTCTTTCAACTCGTCTTTGAAATAGCCAGCTATCTTAAATACCTTTCCCAAATCGAATAAATTAAGAACGATATGTATACTAGGTTTTCTTAGATTTGGTCAATTCGTACTTAGCGCAACGCGCATGCGTACATCCTTACGCGCAAGTATTCATGGGTAAATTATTATACGGCGGATAAATTGGATTTACGACACGTTTCGAATCCGGAGTATGCAGATCTATGATATAGCGATACAAATTACAACAAATTAACTTAAACATATAATACAATTAATGTAAATTCACAAAACAATTTTAACGAATCGACATATTATGTAAAGTTCATTCACCGTATCAAACCTGTAGCTTTTCAAAGTACAATGAGTTAAATAATGTTTATTTATTATTAATTGCATGTAATAAACTATTATTACATTTATTACAACAACGTTTTGTAGTTTCACATACATAATATTATTTTTGATGATTTTACACACTTCAAATATGAGATTTTGAAATCAGATAGATCTCAGATAAATACATTTCGCCGCATGCGGAGAATTGCAAATAAACACATAGAAATAAACAAACGAACGAACAAAGAGGAAAAAGCATGCAAAAATACAGCTACTAAGGGATATTTACATTGGTCCAAGAGAAGCATAAACACATATGTATTTAAAAACAAAACAAACAAAAACAACATAATATTATAATTTAAAAATAACTTAAAAGGTTACGATGAATTTCATGAAGATCTGCGCTCCCGTAAATGAACGATAAACTGAGAAAATGAACGATAAACTGAGACCATACTTTGCTAGTACTTGACATATTATACTCTAGAAATTATTTATATTCATAATCAAGGATGAATGTCAGTATTTCATGTTTTCATTCTGATGATCACTGAATTCACGCGCCAAGTGGACATGTATATTGTACTAAGATGTTGACCCGGAACAAATTGATTAACGTATAATAACTGATTGGTGTACTAATTAATTGCTGTATATATTCTACAGAAATGTGAAATTTTCAATGGAATAAAATTTCACATTTCTGTAGACTATATATAAATGTTCAATGGAATAAAATTAAAAATTAAAGTAGTACAAAATGTAAAACTTTTTATTTGAACATGAACAGGAAACAATAACCAACATGAAAAATGTTGCCTAGACAGCCAAATTTACGTAGAAGTAAAAAATTAATGCATTTTTTAGCATTGCCCACATCAAAATATTATCTCTGTTACCATTTTTAAGCAAGAAATAAAAACCTTATATGTGTACAGATTTGTTTTATTTCTTAAATAATGAATGGTATAAAATCTTATCTTTCAGAGTCGAAGAGTTTTTTAGTGGAAAAAATGAAATACATGCACTTTATGCAAAAACATATAAATTTTGACTTTCATGTAAAAAATGTACCATTTGAATTGAAATCTATCAATGATATAGAGGATTTTATACCAAAAAAAGTTCATGATACTAAGCAGTGAATGATATTGTATACTGGAGTAAAATTACTAAATGTTATTCAGTTCACGACTTCTGAAATTTAAGGAAAAATATGTCTTCAACAGGAATGACAATTAACAACAGGAATGACTGTTTAACAGGAATGACAATAATGAATGGTAACAGGAACAACAGTGATGTTCTACTTACTCAATTATAGTTGCAATGTCTTATTTTACACATACAGTTATATATAAAAGTGTATAATAACAATTCTATGCATACATCTAATCAAAATACATAATCTTATACACGGAAAACAGTGTTTTGAAAGCATTGGTAACAGGAATGAGTAAAATTCACAATACCAAAACATACATTTATATTATAATTGTCAATTTGACTGGCAAATATATTTCAGAAATGTTAGTTTGGTTACTGTTCTCTGGATGTGGACTTTATTGTTAGAGATTTCCTTTTGATGTGATTTAGTTTTGTTTACACTGTCTTGTCTATTTGGGCGCTGAAGACAGGATAATAGCGAGGACTGTGCTCATATAAAATCGATTCAAGCTAACCAGTAGGTCTTATTGCCTACTGACCGTTCCAAGTCGGTAACCCTGTCTTCACCACCCTTTCTGTTGTTTTTTGTCTCTTTCATTGTAGTTTCAAGTCCTTGTTTGCAGTACAGTGCGGACCTACGATGTCATTGCGTTCGGACGCTGTGGTTTCTATAGGACCCTATATATCATTTTTCATGACATTATTAAACCAAGTTAAATGAAATTTCTAAAACATAACATTACTTAAGAGTCGAACATTATTTGGATTATTGACAGGGGACAATATGGGCTCATATTCCCTGCCTGGAAATTGTATTTACCCCAGACGTAAGACCCTCTGTCAAAAATCCAAAGAATGAATTATACTACAAAGCCTTTTTAATTCCTTGGTTGTGTTTCTACCGAAAATAACTTTTTAGTTTTATTTTTTACACCTTGAAAATAACGCAATTGCATTGCACCTGAATCACGTCTTGTCTGCACCACATGCAAGAGTTTTAATACTAAAGATGCCTTTTCCTACCTTTTCCAAACTTGGAATAATGGTTACTATATTTGAGTAAAGGTACCAACACACATGTTTTCGAGGCCAGAAATATTTATTTATAGTACAGTTTGGAAACACTTAATTTTTGCATCAACTGTGCTGTTAATGTCTAATACAATACCTGGATATAGAATGTCATTGTACTTTACAAAAACATATTCTGCAATCAAATTTGTGCCCTTATTCCCATACCCTTTATCTGTACTATCATTCGGCCCATACCCTATACCTGTACTATCATTCAGCCCCTCGCCTTTACCACTACTATCATTCAACGCATCTTCTATACCCGCTATACCCATACTATCATTCGGCCCATCCCCTATACATGTACTATCATTTGACCCATCCCTTATACCTGCTATACGTGTACTATTACGTGTACTATCATTCGGCCCATACCCTATACCTGCTATACCACTTCTATTATTCAGCCCATCGCCTATACCAGCTATACCGATACTATCATTCGGCCCATCCCCTATACCTTTACTCTCATTCAGCCCATTCCCTATACCTGCTATAACCATACTGTCATTCAGCCCATCGCCTGTACCGGTATTATCATTTCAGCTATCCCCTATACCATCTTTACCTGTACTATCATTCTGCCCATCCCCTATACCATCTATGCATCTACTATCATTCGCCCCACAACCTATAACTGCTATACCTGTACTATCATTCGGCCTATCACCTTTACCTGCTATACCTGTACTATCATTGGGCCCATCCCTTATACCATCTATACATGTACTATCATTGGGCCCATCATCTATACCTGTACTATCATTCGGCCAATCCCCTATATTATCTTTATCTGTACTATCATTGGGCCCATCACCTATACCATCTATACCTGCACTATCATTGGGCCCATCCCATATACCTGCTATACCTGTACTATCATTCGGCCCATCACCTATACCTGCTATACCTTTACTATCATTTGGCCCATCCCCTATATCATTTATACTTGTACTATCGTTCTGCACATCCCCTATATCATCTATACCTGTACTATCATTCTGCCCGTCCCCTATACCATCTATACCTTACTATCATTGGGCCCATCCCCTAGGCCATCTATACCTGTACTATCATTCTGCCCGTCCAATGTATCATCTATACCTGTACTATCATTCTGCCCGTCCCCTATACCATCTATGCCTGTACTATTATTCGGCCCATCACCTATACCTGCTATATCTGTACTATCATTGGGTCCATCCCCTATATCATCTTTACCTGTACTAGCATAGGGCCCATCCCCTATACCTTCTATACCTGTACTATCATTCTTCCCGTCCCCAATACCATCTATACCTGTACTATCATTGGGCCCATCCCCTATACCATCTAAACCTGTACTATCATTCTGCCCATCCCCTATACCTGCTGTACCTGTACTATCATTGGGCCCATTGCCTATACCTTCTTTACCTGTTCTATCATTCGGCCCATCCCCTATACCATCTATACGTGTACTATCATTCAGCCCATCACCTATACCTGTACTATCATTCGGCAAATCTCCTATACCATCTATACATGTACTATCATTCGGTCCATCACCTATACCTGCTATACTATCATTCTGCCCGTCCCCTGTACCATCTATACCTGTATTATCATTGTGCCCGTCTCCTATACCATCTTTACCTGTACTATCATTGAGCCCACCATCCCCTATACCATCTTTACCTGTGCTATCATTCTGCCCCTCCCCTATACCTGCTGTATCTGTATTATCATTGGACCCATCCCCTATACCATCTTTACCTGTATTATTATTGAGCCCATCCCCAATACCATCTTAACCTGTACTATTGTTCTGCACATCCCCTATATCATCTTTACCTGTACTATCATTGAGCCCATCCCTATACCATCTTTACCTGTACTATCATTCGGTCCGTCCTCTATACCATCTTTACCTGTACTATTATTCTGCCCATTCCCTATACCATCTTTACCTGTATTATCATTGAGCCCATCCCCAATACCATATTTACCTGTACTATCATTCGGTCCTTCCTCTATACCATCTTTACCTGTACTATCATTGAGCCCATCCATCCCCTATACCATTTTTACCTGTACTATCATTCAGCACATCCCCTATATCATCTTTACCTGTATAATTATTCTGCCCATGCCCTACATTCAGTTACATAGCACCGACATCATATCTTGGCTTTCTATCTACACCACATGCACGAGGCTTAATACTAAAGATGCCTTTTCCTAAATTTTCGAATAGTGGCCACTATATTTGAGTAAACTTGTCCCTATACCTTTGAAGTAGAATACCGCTTAAGCCGGTGCTAGGGGGCGTGAGAAGTGTTGCTTCTTTCATTACTTCTCATGAACAGACTCAATAAAACCGAGTCTGCTGCTTTATTCTCTTAATTGTGTTTGTTGCTCTCAAAGGATCACCTTTATCAGTATTTGTACCAACACACATCTTTTTTCCGAGGCAGAAATAGGTATCGATAGTACCTTTAACATCTGTGATATTTGTATTAGGACAGTTTTTAAAAAAAAAATAAGACTACAATAAAGGAAATTATAAATTGTTTTTTAAAGTAAATATCATTGCTGTAAATGTCAAGGTGTAATTCCTGTTGTGTTTTTTTCATTCCTGTTACCAAAATGATTATGACATAAGTAAAAAAAAAAAAAACATTTTTCTCTCTCAATATTTTATTTCATTTACGTTGATAGTAATTCTTTAATGCCACTGGTATAAATTTGTAGGAGAAAACAATGAAAAAATGTATAAAGGTTTTTCAAAGTGAACATCATTCCTGTAACTATGTAAGTGTAATTCCTGTTAACTTTTTGTCATTTCTATTACCAGGAATGATAAAGAGATTATTTCTCCATGAAGAAGTCATAGTACTTTATATTTTCAATATATCATTTTCTTTACATTTACATTTATTATTTGATGAGGATAGTAACAATTCTCAGGAGTATGTAATGCCATAAATGTAATTGTATTTTAAAGTAGATATCATTCCTGTTACTATCTAAGTATAGTTCTTGTTATTTGTATTTCATTCCTGTTACCAATATGATTATGACATTAAGGTTAATAAGTAAAAAACACACACATTTTTCTATCTCAATATTTTATTTCATGTATGTTGATGATAATTATTTAATACCACTGGTAAAATTGTGCAGGAAAAAATAATAAATAGAATATAACATTTTTTCAAAGTGAATATCATTCCTGTAACTATGGTAGTGTAATTCCTGTTACCTTTTAGTCATTCCTGTTACCAGGAATGATAATGACATTTTTTCTCTAAAAACAAATCATTACATTATATTTTCAATAGACCATTTTCTTTACATTCACATTTACTATTTGATGAGAATGGTAATAATTTGCAAGAGTATGTAATGCCATTAATGTAATGCTATGTTAAGCAAATGTCACTACTGTTACATTAGCAGCATAATGCCTGATATTCGTTGGTCATTCCTGTTTCAATTTCCTTTAATTCAATTTATTGACACTTGCAAACACTTGCACATATTTCTTTTGTATCAACATACATCAAGCATGTCTTCAAAGCAGTTTTGTATACAAATCAAAAGATGACATCTTCTTATTTTATCACTATTACATGTTCTTCAAATAACATGAAATAAATTGTCAAATATGTTACCTGCATGCGTCATATCTGTTACTTTTTTTGGGTAATAGGAATGACAGTAATAGAAATGAGAAATTCGGTATTAAATATATGTTCAAATGTGACCTTTATCTGCTGCTTGAAAATTTAAACCAAATTTTAAAAGAGAAACATTACATTACTACAACAAATTAAAAAAAGATCATTATTGCAGTAAGTTTATAGAAATAAATGGAAAAACAATAATTACAAAACAGTTGTCTTCCCAAGCACTTACCGCTATTTAACCTTTCAAAGTTTCCCTCCATAAAAACGTGCAGCTTCAACCTCCAAGTTTTCAAACAAAGGAAGCATCACTGGTGACATCTAATTCAAAAACAGAGTGTTGTCGAAGAGGATAACTCTCATAAACTGTTATATCATGTGTAGTAACAGGGGTGACGTGAAAATGATGGACAGCATGTTTTATTATATTTGAATATGTTCTTTTTTTCTTCTTTCATGTTTATACTTGTTTCTATATTTATCCATGTACATTTTTTACATAAAATACAAAATTAATTGAAATAAAGTTACTTAAAACTATGTTATGTTTCATTAATTGGACTGGGGACATGCAGTTTTAGAGGGGGGTAGTCTATTAGAACGAAGAAAAAATCACTTAAAATCAAAAAAAATATTATAAACCACTATACCATTCTAATGGAGATACAATTATCAAACATAATTATTAGATTAAATATAAGAAAGATATACACAAAAGACACATATATTTTTTAACTTTCAGGGACACAAATTTTCACGTTTCTGTAGAATGACAGATTAAACAACAAACAATTAGCCGAAGTGCCAGCCAACTGACCACCCGCTTAGTCGCCATAAGTATTTAGTCGTTATTTTCGTAATATGTGTATGTTGAACGTTGTAAACTAAATGTTACGGCTTTTTGCTAAAAAATGCAGCAATTAAAAACACAATTACATGAACCTGTCCTTCATAGCTTCGATTGCAGTGTTATAGTTGCAGAAATAATTTGATTATAAAGCGTATTACTGGGCTAAGATATAATCCTCTTTTTTTTATAAATAACATCAGTCTTATTTTTTTGACAAAGGAGAATTTCATGAAGCAAACTTCTAACGGCAAACACATTGCAAACTTCACACGGCAAACACATTTGCACGTGTTTTTTTTTACCAATTTATAATGATATTGTTGCCTTGGCTCTTATCCCTCTTATCAGTCTCATTAAATTTATGAAAAAAAACAAGACTGTGACATTTATGTTTCTTTAATAAATATATCAACTTGATAAGTGTCAAATACAACAATAAACGTATACAATTATTGTTATCTACCAGTCATGTTTAAAGAGAATGTAGCATACAGTCAATCAGGCAGTTTTAAAAAAAAAACATGCAGTAACTGGTGAATACATACCAAAATGGGATGAAAAAACAAAGAAGTTTAGACAATGTGAAGGTTCTTTTGAAACGGGAACGGATATTGTAGCCTTCCCCGACCCCATCATGCCACGCCGTACCGCCCACCCCCACCCAACAACACACACAAATACACGCGCTGTCCGCCCATCTGCATCATCACATGTTGTTATGTTTCATAAGTTTATTTTTAATTGAATTTGCTTAAAAACGGTTATTTATATGTATTACGCATTCAGTGAAACCGCATCGAAATATAGTCGGGTAATTAAACTGTGCTTGCAACTAATAAAGCTAAGTTCAGCATGCGTTGTAGCACCCCATAATAACGCTTCCAGGGAGCGTTATACGTCGGTTGTAGCACAACATAACGCTCCCTCCGAATAACGCTCCCCGAGGAGCTTTATAAGGAGATGATGTATACTCAATCCGCATGAAGCTCCCCAGCTTGAATAAGAAAGAGTATGATAGTGGTAGTGAAATATACGAGATACCGCTCACGCCCTCTAGCCCCGGGTTTGAGCAGAACTCAATATTCATAAAATCAATAGTACATAATTGTAACCATCCCGAAGATGGCATGCATATGGCAGTGGACATGGAGTTTACTAGCTCCTCCATGTCGTGCGGAGCATGGTCCCAGTATCTAATAAAATTATTTGCCCCGAAGAGCGAAATAAACATAATGGAATTTAGTTGGGAGACATAAAATATACAGACATTAGAACAAGAACAAGACATAAATAATAATAATAAGAACAATAAATAATAATATTTTTATATTTTTATAATATTCATCATCATCATCACCATCTTCTTCTTCTTCTTCTTCTTCTTCTTCTTCTTCTTCTTCTTCTTCTTTTTTTCAGCTGCTGCTCCTGCTGCTTTTGATGATGATGATGATGATGATGATGATGATGATGATGATGATGATGTTTATAACGATGATAAAGAAGACTGACTGCTACTGCTGCTGCTGCTTTTGATGATGATGATGATGATGATGATTATATTTTGCTTGTTTATTACGATGATGTTGATCATCATCTAGTTAGGGAGCGGAACGTTTGTCGACTAGCTCAAAATCATATGTACATGTCTTCCGCATAAAGCTACAATTCCTGTTCGACTTTTATATCTACTTTAGGAACACGTGGTTTAATTTTGTTGCGTGATATATGTTTTGTACACACTGCAAGTTGTGTAGTATATTATGAGATTAATTAGAAGCAGCAAACATAACTAAAATATGTGAAGCTTGCAATCAAGCTTATTGTTGTAAATGTTTGACAAATGTATCCCTAGTTTCCTTTTTTCTCTCCAGATGGCCACCAAAATAGTTTTGGCAACAAGGCTCATAATGCATATAACAAACATATATATATAGCATTCTATAAATAGCACAAATGCAATATAGACCTCAAAACAAACAAATATCAGTAATAGTTAAAAGAAAACTGCGTTTCAACTAGGACAATGAAGTATTCAACTCAGAAATTTAAGAAGTGTTTCATAGCTGTCTGTTTTGAATAGTATATCTAAAGGCATATGATAACATCTGTTTAACTGTTAGCGATGTCAGATAAGATATAAACGATTTCCAGTAGGTAAATAAACCTCTTGGTTGTTATTTGTGAAAAACACTTTTATCTGTGGTAACAATAATATTTATTATCAAAGTCCGCCCATCAAGTATTGATTTGGCACAATTTAAACCCGCATGCTTATGAACAACTTAGTGCTTGATTTTTTTTTAAACATACGCACATACACACGCGCGCGCACGCACACGCACACACACACACTGGTATACATATACGGTATACGATGGATCAATATGTACAATATTTATAAATTGGGAGGAAATTGCCTTAAAATTGTCTTCTGTGAGATATATCTTGGATGCATTTATATAAAAACAAGTTTCTCCATTCTCATGTAATCACTGTTTGGATACTACCTGAGCAAAAGGTCACACTTACCAACACAGATAATATATTTGTAACAGTTATCAACTATTTTTCCTCAGATAACGTAATCAATCAAACGTGGATTCCGGCGATGGTTTTATTGGAATGGCAATATGGTAAGAGTGAGGATTGGTGAACCCTAGAACCTGGTTTAAACCCCAGAGGCATTTTATACCACTGACCGTTGCAAGGCAGTAGCCCTATTGTCAACCATTTTATATTTGTGATGTCGTACCTTGCCTTTTATTCATCTTTTGTGTAATTATTGCTTCTGTGCGTATTTTTGGTTGACTGTGGTCCCTTGAATGCTACATGTCCTTTTCGACCTTTGTATCTAATTTAGACACCCGTCATTATGTTGTTGTTTTTTTTATCGAATGAGACGAGTATTATCGTGGTTATATGCCAAAATCAGGGAGTACGTTATATCCTGGACAAAATATTCAAAAACATCCTGTTTTATTTAATTGATGTAACGTTGTTTTACCTCTAACCATTTTTGTTTAATTTGAAACCCTATTGCGAAGATGAATGCATTTATGTTTTTGTATTTACTTCTAATAAAATAAACAAATATAGAATTTAATTTTAACTTATTTTCTTTCCTAGCCGCCTCCAGTGTGCATATATCTCTATAGTTCTAGAATTGTATGCACACCTTAGAGTCTTCGGCACAGCTGAACTAACAAATATGTCTAAATATTGCAATTTCAAATCTCATTGTAAACCGACTAAATTAACCGAGTATGGGAAATAGGTCATGGCCATACACATTGACCTACATATGGTTTGAGCATGTTGCTGGAATGTATCAATCTCCACGCAGAGTTATCGTTCCTTGCACTCACATATATCTCTGCTAACTACTAAATTACAAGATTTTGGTAAAACCTGTTAAATTGGGATATGTTTGCTTGAAACTTATTTATTTCTTGTGTAAATATAATTTTCAGAATATCTGCAAATTAGATGTTGCAAGATTTGAAATAATGCATGAAAACAATTTAGTTTTAATCGGGACTATTTTACTACAAAAATAATACCTATTTAGGTCTCCTCAATCGAAACGCATTTGTAAACACTTCAAACCGAAGCTCGATAGCAGAAAATTACTAAAAAAATTAACTCATAGAAATAAAAATTGAAATTATTTAATATAGATCTATATTTTATCTTTGCAGATCACGCAAAAACACCGTCATCACTTTTTTGAATAATCACGTGACCTAACCGTTCGCCCTACTTCCTTTGACGTTGACAGAGTCAAATGAGGAACGAGTGTACTCTGGGTAGAGATTGGGCATGTATATGTAACTGTGTAAGGAATTTAAACGTTGCTGTATGGCAGTGATTGTGAGAAAGTCTAAATGTGTAACGTAGGTTTAGGTCATTCACATTGCACTACTGAGGAGAGAAACGTGTTGCCGTCGTGTTAGTCGGTATGAAGTTCATAGGCTTTTATGGCTTTTAGCATCCGAGTAATTGGCTTTATTAAAAACATATACAACTTTAATGTAAATTAATGCTAAATTAGTGACTGCGGCAAATACCCACTGTGGATAGAAAGTTCTGAAAACATTTAATAAAATAGTAGTTGACTGTTAAATCCAAATCATCTATAAGCAAATTAAGAAACATAATTTTAGCGTGACATATACGTATATAGGCATACCAATTAACTCACTGGGCGACACAGTATGATTCTATAATTAATGATTTCATCCTGAACGGGAAGGTAACGTTTGATGTTTGTAGTCAATCCTATCTTGCCTTGTCTCTCTGTAACGTTTGCTTTTTGTAGTCAATCCTATCTTGCCTCGTCTCTCTTTGGTAACGTTTGATGTTTGTAGTCAATCCTATCTTGCCTTGTCTCTCTGTAACGTTTGCTTTTTGTAGTCAATCCTATCTTGCCGTGTCTCTCTTTGGTAACGTTTGATGTTTGTAGTCAATCCTATCTTGCCGTGTCTCTCTGTAACGTTTGCTGTTTGTAGTCAAATCTTATCTTGCCTTGTCTCTCTGTAACGTTTGCTTTTTGTAGTCAATCCTATCTTGCCTTGTCTCTCTGTAACGTTTGATGTTTGTAGTCAATCCTATCTTGCCTCGTCTCTCTTTGGTAACGTTTGATGTTTGTAGTCAATCCTATCTTGCCGTGTCTCTCTGTAACGTTTGATGTTTGTAGTCAAATCTTATCTTGCCTTGTCTCTCTGTAACGTTTGCTTTTTGTAGTCAATCCTATCTTGCCTCGTCTCTCTTTGATAACGTTTGATGTTTGTAGTCAATCCTGTCTTGCCTTGTCTCTCTGTTGTTCTGGCTTCTGCCAAGTCATTGAGTACTTGCTTTGTGGCTATGTTTTTGTTTTTTATATTCATTTATACATGATCATCCTGTGATTTTTACTTATATTATCTGTTAATTATGCCTAGTTTGTTAGAGGATATAGCCTGGTGTGGATATCTTTATTTATACTGTCACGTTTTATTGGGATGACAATAGGGTTAGAGTGGGGTTGAGGCACCCTAGAACCTGGTTTAAACCCTAACAACCTTTTTGTCACTGATCATTCCATGTCGGTATCAATATTGTCCATCTTTGTATATTTTTGGTGTCGCATACCTTGCTTCAGTTATTCCTTGTAATTGTTTTTTTGTGGATGCGTGAATTTGGTTGACTGTATTGTGTGAATGCGTCATTTCCTGTTAGACCTTTATACCTACTTGAGATACATATTGGAAAACTAAACTGTCGAAAACGGATTAGGTATATACAAAGACTAAAATAACATGGTTTGACAAAAATGAAAATTATACATAGACGTTAAAAGTTTTAAATTTGAAAACTTTTTAAAACAGCATTATAATACAAAAATATTATCTTTTTCAACTTCCATCAAAATAGAACAAGGAATGTAAATGGTATGAAAGGGCTTGAAAGAATAGCCAAAAACATTAGAAAATGAAAAACGGTGTCATCATTTTATATTTTAATGCAAACTGTATGATTAATTGCCAGTACAGTATACACATATCTCTGTACAATACTTCAACTCACAGTAATCGAAAGAAAACCCACCCAGAGCAATGATTAGATGTCATGTTTTCCCCCACAAAAAAGCTTGAAGGTTTTGAGATTATGAAATCTAGATTTTTATGTTGATTTACATTTACCGCATTTATATTTTTGTATGTGAGCCGTTATATATTATGTGTGATGCACCCATTTGTTGAAATATTGTATATAAAGTGCATTGTTATGAACGTGTATCCAACAGCGCAATGAAGAAAGAATGGAAAAGTGAAAAGTAGGTTAACTAGTAACAAGTTATTTTATCCGTATTGACCTTCTTTAGTAGGAACATAATACTGGCATGACGATGTGCATATGAAGTCTGAAAGCCGTATGACTTTTGGTATGTGAGTAATGGTTTGTTTGTTTGTTTGTTTGTTTGTTTGTTTGTTTGTTTGTTTGTATGGTGTTCTACGTCATGTTCAACAAATGTAAGGCTATATAGGACGGTCGATTTTTTTGTGGTGGAGGCACACCACCCACTTGTTCTGGGTAGAACCAGTACTGTATACGTATCCATAAGAATCTACACTTTCTCACAAGTCGAGCTCCCAGTGGAATTCGAACCTGCAGCGGTGAGAGGTGAAGGTTTACAACGCAACGTTGTTAACCAGATGATGCGCGTAATGGACTTGACTTTAAATTAACAAAGTGCGAAAATTAAGCAAATGTCATTCATATTGACCTACCTTTGGTAGGAACATGTGGTAATCGGAAAACTTAACTTTGATGCTTCTGCCTTTGAAAATGGAAAAGTGAAAAAGTAACACGTCTGCCCTTTCTTCTTTGAAAAGTCGAAAAAATGAATACACAATGGATAAAATATCAACAGAACAATCATTCAATATTTCACATTTATTTCACGATAGTTTTGGTGTAATGATAATGGATAAAATACCATACAAATATGTAATGAAGATAATGATAACATATTGTTTCATAATGTGTCATCATGCATGCACGAGGTACTAGTGAAAGCGAATATAAAGCTTCATTGAATTGAACGAAATTTAGCTCAACAAATGCAAATCAACCCTGAAGCCCTATTTTCTTTTAAAACTTGACAGTGACAGTGATTTCAGATCAATATGTGGATATTTCCCAGTGATGATAGTATTGTAAGAGAAAACAGGATTTTTATACTATATAATTTTTTGATAGGATAGAAACTCTGCAGATAATAATAGATAGAGTGACAAGGTTTTATTAAACAACCTCTCCTTGTTTCAAAGTTACGGAGCCGACAATGGAATTGTATATCATAGAATAATATTTTACTATTCACAAAAAATATTATTTTTGAAAGCAGGTATTCTACCTCGTTCAAATTTCAGAAGTGTTGAATTGGGGGGTTAAGGCGCACCAACACAATAAGGTCATATGGTGCCAACAGGAATGAACATTCCAGGTCCACTATTCATTTACATCTAGATAAATACAGAAACGGGCCTCCAACCTTCTCGCCTTCAGAACTGTATCTAGTTACCGGATTTATCTACACATACATATCAAAGACACCTTTAAAAATATAACTTACTTAAGATACAGTAATACTAATGCACTAAGTGGTGTGTTGTTACAGATATAATTATGTTTTTTTATAACCCGATGTTAAATAGGTAATGCATGCTCAAGCCAGTACACATAGTACACGTCTTTGTAGTGCACGAACAAGCACAAATATGAAACAAAATGTAGACATGGTTGTACTTTACATATAACTCCATATTATAACAATCTATTATACCACTGGTATTGTTATTATTTAGTAAGTAACACATGGAGTAATAATTATTAATTGATTATCGTTAATCAGTATACAGAGTTGGTGTCCTACTTGCAAACAGTCTGAACAAAGTAAGCTTTTGAGCTAATTTTGAGTTTCCTAACTGCACAAACATCTGAAACGAATTCAGATTTAGAACTAATTTTGAGTTTCTGACTTGCAAAAGGTGAAACAGTCAGCTTTTGACTTAATTTTGAGCTTCCTACTTGCACAAATATTTGAAAAAATTAAGCCTTTGAACTAATTCTGAGTTACCTACTTAAATGGTAGAAATAAAGCTTTTGAGCTATATAGGCATTTAAGTATAGTTCAAGTGGGTACATAAGGCAATGTGCGGGGGTTATGTGTCCAGACTCAAAATTGACAAATACTGTCGGATATGACGGGCCTTAACATAATGAATAAGCTTTAAAATTACCCCTTATTTACAAGAAAATTTGTTTTGCACAGTAATACGCTATTCTAAGTTATGCACCAGGATTAATTTAACCATTTTACATCCGAATCTGGCGAATTAAAATCTTAACCAGAACAATACGTTGTAACACCATATTTTGTTTGATATTTGGCATTTTTATCACGAATTGGAACATTTTGAAGGTTTCTTCTAGAAAAAGTCAGGCCTTCACCAACCATTCTTGAGGATATTCATAAGACTTAAGCCTAAAAAAAAGAGTATGATAATGGACCTTTGGAAACGGCCGAAAACGACACATATGAAATATTGCTAAGTGTGCAAATTTCAATCACAAATATTTCTACAAGTTTAGTTTAAACTTATTTATTTTACATCGATTGTAACGAAAGCTCTATGAACTTATTTGAATCACTCTCGATGTCTTCCTGGGTAGAACCAGTACTAAGCAATGCAGATAAAGTGTCTTGCTCAGGGACACAACGCATATGGCAATGACGGGAATCGAACCTACGACTTTTGGATCGTGGGTCCAACGCTCTACCACTAGACCACAGCACTCCAAAGCGCTTCTACAAGTTTAAAGGATAAATGTTCATAGCAATAAATAACATATTCATATGATTGTTTATCTTTGAAGGTCTTGGGAATAGTTGTCAAATAAATTTGAGAACTCAAGCTCAAGCCTAAGAATAGTTTGAGGAATGGTTGGAAAATGCCAGGCCTGGAGTACCCCTAAAAAAGCTCGAGACACCTTAAAACAGGCGCATATAACTGATCTAACAACTTACAGCTTGTAAAGTCAAATTCAACTGTTCATAATATTGAATAATAAAAACATAATTTAAAAGGCACCAACAAAATCTGTGGAACAGAGGCAACAATATTGCAACTTTAATACTTTTATATTGAAATAAACCTTACACCAAAAGCTGAACTCTGGTTTCACATTTGAAATCTATATTTTCAATTTGTTTATAGATATCTGATTGAAATAAAAGACAACCCAATTATAACAGATCTGGTTTAAAGAGGGTGACTCTGGCTTTTTGTTAAGGTCTGGGGTCCGACATAAAATTGACAATTAATGATATTGTTTATTCTAAAGGGCCTAAACGTAATAAACCAGCCAAAAATGACCCCTTATTTATAAGGGAATTCTTGTTTCACTGTATACATATCTGCTATTCTATGTTAAGGACCTATTTTCAGCCTATTGTATTTGGGGGAAGAGAAAATCATTATTGGTAACTGTAAATCACTGTTAGACAAACAACTGCATGAGGAAATGGTGGTATTTTTGTTTCAGTTGATGAGACCCTCCCAATACAGTTTTTGTATGAAGCCAACATATTAAAACATAAAAGCAGGTGTTTCATTAGTTGTTTTGTTCTTCATAAAGGTAAAATTGAAGTATTTTATACTGCTGTACCCTTCAATATACCTACGCTTATTCAAAGAGAAAACTTTACTCGGGCCTCAGCTTATACACTTGAGCTAATCAGTCATGTAGCATGTTAGCAGGAAATAAGCAAGCTTTCCATGCCTTTCCAATGACCATTAAGCGTTGGGAAATATATCCTTAAGCACAGGTGTTAATGTAAGCATTGTGGTTGATATGACATTTGTATCATGACAGAATTGGAACAAGTTTAATATTTTAGATTATTCTAGAACATGATTAGTGGACACTGTCAACTCAACTACAACAGAATCATTGTAATATTGGCAAGGCGTCTGGGTAAAGTTCAGCTAACATGGCAAGCAGTTCTTGTATATAAATATACCTTATGTTACCAAGGCCGTACACTGTCATCCACAAACATAGATAGTTATCACATGAATTGTCTTAACCAGTGTTATTTATTAATATAATTTAAATTATATACTTACAAGCATAATGAAGTCTTATGGATGGGGTAAGCACAATAATTATCATGTAAATGATATACGTATAAGCCTAATGAAAGGTCATCACAATTTAACAAACACTCTCATTTACAATGCCTTAATTATCCTGGTCTAGTGGAAGAGTTCTTGCCTAATAACTGAAACACTGCAAGTTCACGTGGCTTTGAAAACACTGAGCTCGTGACCATAAACACATCAATTGCTCCCACTGCTTTGTCCACTGGACAACTAGGTGGTCTTGTGTACATGCATGTAAAAGAAAACACTGAAATCACTGAGCTTGTGACCATAAACACATCAATTACTCCCATTGCTTTGTCCGCTGGACAACTAGGCGGTCTCGTGTACATGCATGTAAAAGAACCAGAAAAACCTATTCAATAGTAAGAGCATAGTCATCCTGGATAACTGCATCCTCTCTCTCTTTCTGGGGGCGGCTTTAACCTAAACATTACCCAGTGGATGAGAGTAAACTACAATTCAAATAATGTATTATTGAGGCATAGAGTTTTGCTTCAACTGTCCACATTATTATGCATTATAAAATTGTTTATTAAAAGTTATGCGAAGAACACCTTATACTCTAGTCGTTTAGAACTTGTATAGTTTGCATGAATAACAGCGATGTCATGGATATATCTGATGAATGTATACCAAGATAATGTCAACAGGTAATTACGTAAGTCAATGTTTATAATGACATGTGCACTCTTACAAAGAACACAACAAGATAATATAAATAATAGACACCCGATCCAATGAGTAAGTCTCTTTAAATAAAATAAATGCATTAATATAAGCTAACTACTTTAGTACCAATTAAATGTCAAGTATTGTTAATTACATATTATGGATGTTTATAAAATAAACATCTATAAATAGAAGTTTAAAAATAGACATCTATAAATAAAACTTTATAAATAGACATCTATAAATATAAATTTATCAATAGACATCCATTAATAAGAACATACTTCCCCCTAAATGCAATGTCAGATAACAACTTAATATATTCGAAGTGGAGACTTAATACAGTATTGTAAGGAATATTTTGAGGGGTCAGCGCAAAACTAGTGTTACTACATATGAACAAAGAAGGAGGTACAATAGTTTTGCACTGAACCATCGATTTTATGAATTTGTGCTAAAAATATTTTGTTTGGTTGACTTTAGTGCACAACTGACAGTTAATGAAATGTTTCATATGACATTGTAATGGCAACATTCCGAATTGAATAAAGTTGTCTATGGTATTTTATGACAAGCAATAAAAGCAAATCACAAATATATTAATCAGAAATGTACAATGCAATGCAAGTAATATTAGACACATTTCAGGAACATGAAATAAGCCATTTCTCTTTGGTAATGGATCTAATATATCTATGGTGAAGATGGAATTGGCCACTTAGACAACATAAAATATTCTTTTACTCTGTTTATAATTATAACTCCAATTACATACATACTGGACAATGCATATAAGCCCATTATGTCCTGGTCACTTTCATAAAGTTATACATATATGCCGCAGTCACGTCACATATAATTATACATTGTATAATAATTATGTGTATACAACTATACATGTACAATAATTTAGAACATTACCATTATGCAATTGGATTTCACTTAGAGCAACATAGATTTAAGTTAAAAACATCTAAATCTCAAGTCTCATAAAGTCTCAATTCAGACGAGATTTCAGCATGAGCCATAGTTTCATGAAATCTCACTCAAGACAAGATTTCAGACTGAGGCTTAAAGTTTCATGAAATCTCACTTCAGACGAGATTTCAGGATAAGCCTTGAAGTCTCATGATATCTCACTTCCAATGAGATTTTAGGAGAATCAATTTGTAATATTATAGTGTTGCCAATCCCTCCATCTATCTATACCAAGTTTAGCATCTAACCATGCCAAGCTCTTCTATAAGTAGTATGACATTCAAATCTTGGTAGTGACAATATTTACAAATGGTTTTATATATACATAACTCCTTATGCAGAGAAACAATAAATAGTATTCAATTTTTATCAAATTTATCATTTTCCATTGCTTAATAGTTTTAATATTACAAATTAATGGTAGTGCTATGGATTGTATTAAACAACTATAACATTTATTATCTCTCTACTCAGAAATAAACTTATTGCACAAATCTCTCTCTAATACCAGCATGACAATTTAACATTACCGGTGTAGCATGAGATACGTCAGCTCCATTATTATCGTCAGTGCGCATGCGTCGTGGTTTGTTTGCTTCCGGTATGAGAACTGTCAGCCGAGCCACGGCTGAAAACGAATATTTAATTAAATTAATTATATTTGTACATACTGTGTGTCAACATAATATCTTTGAATGTTCTGGGCTAAAACCCGGGACCTTGTGACTGCTGGTCAGAGCTAATTGAATGCGGACGAAGCTACGGTGTTTGATATCTATGAATTGTGACATACTCACCCTACAAATTTGAATTTCGTTTGAATCATTTACACGATTCTCGGAGTCCATCGGTACACAGTCAATCCTGCATAATGTCACTGGGCTAAAAAATTCGCAGCAGGGTCAGGGCTTCTGGACCTTTGGACTACCATTCTAATGCTCTACCGACTGGTCAGCCTGGTAGCACGGTCCTGCAGGGATCGCCAAATTTCATAGGGCGAAAAATATGCATCTGCATGCAGGACTTTTACACTACCGTTCCATTGCTATAACGACTAAGCTAACTGGAAGTGATTTTATACGGCATAGTGGTTCTGGTGCGGGGGCTTGGGGGTGGGCTGGAAATCATATACCTTTCAATGGAGTTGGGGGCGTGGCTAGTGCATAAAATACACATCTACGAATGGCGAGATGATTTTTGATATCTATAAATGTCCACCCACTATGATAGGATAGGGCCTATCCCATCCGGGGGTGAGGGCCACCCCTCCCTCTTCCACTGAGCTGATATGGAAAAACATAACTGACTGACGCATCCGCCGTCCCTAACCCACCATGACCTTACCTAAAGCATGTAAAAAGTCTTTCAGGCAGAACTTCTACAAATTTACAAATTATATCACAGGTATTCGACACTTAATTTGGTCACTAGAACACCCCCCACCCCACCCCCTCAGAAAAAAACAAAAAACATCCAAAAAGTAATTTAATTTTAATACAGTCTGTTAAAGGGGCAACTGCCATATAAAAGCCACCAGATGGAGCTGGGCTGGTTTTTCATATAAATGTATACAGGGTTAGATCAGGGAGTCCTTTTTCAAAATATTGGTAGTGACCAAATTACGCGCCAAATACCTGTGAATTACATAGAGTGGGTGGGGTAATTTGTATTGATCTTCGAATTCCTGTGCCTAAAGGAATGACAACCTATCAAAATTACCCCAACTGAATAAATTATCCCACAGTATTGATGAATATTAAGCATGCAAAACTCATTGTTCCTTACCTGTCTTACTCTTCTCATGACTGACGATTTTCATAACCCATGCTATGAAATCTATCAGCCGGAACCGGATGTCTGACTGATCTCATGGGCTGACTGGTCTCATGCTACACCGGTACTATAAAACCTTTTAAAAACATAGAAGTATCAATGCCTCAAACATTCTGCATCAACTTTGTGAACTATTTTCTAATTTCAGTATATAAGACCTTCACCTTATAAAACCCCTACATTAGCGTTCGCACATCTCGACCAGGGAAGAACTAGCTACCAACAATATTATCTTGTATATAATAATAGCATATTTTACACGTTTCATTCTTATTTTACGCCTACTGTATGATATATTTGACTGTGGCAGCGAAAGAGTTAAGACTGTGTCCGAGATTATTTTGAACACCCTTCAAATACAAATATACAATGGCTTTATTTAAGCAATAAAAAGCATATGACACACTCAACATAGCTATATAGAGCACAGATTATACAAAGCAAATCTCAGTCAACATGGATGAGATCAACACTATTGCCAAGCTATTGCGAGCGTTACTCACTTAAACCAAAATAATTGTCCCCATTTCTGAAGTGCAATTCAGGTGACCCTGATCTTCCATATTTGAACCTTAACCTCTAGGAAGACAATATAATCACATATATATGTTGTTATTTCTTAACATACATTCAGTTTCCCCTCGTTCGCAACTGGTTCTTCTAGGCTGATGGCTATGCTGGTTTTGAGATGGTCCCCTCCAAATCTCTACCTTCTCATTTTGGTAGAAAATCTTCACATTTAATAAATCCTCTAAACACCACTTCCTCAAAATCTCAGTTTCAAACACGGTGAGACAGCGAGATATTTCGGTTTCCCTATTCCAAATACTGGCACGAAAAAAGAGACAGCATCTGTAAATACCTACGCGTGTACGCTAGTTTCCTATAAGCATATGATGTTTACCCTGATGTTGATGTAGTAACAACCTGTCTGTCCGTGCCTTCCTGCAGTGTTACAATCTCTGGTCATCTTCCCATCCCAGTTAGGATACAGTCTCCTCAGGTTACCAAGTCTGATTGTTTGAAATGGTATACACAGTCAATCAAGAGTTCACGTTCTGTCCATCTTGCAACATGCCCTTAGGAACGGTCTGCAAGCCTAAAACAAGTACTCCGTAAGTTGTCGACAAACTTCTTTCTCAAACTTGCAACTGACAGGCTGCCTGTTTACTCAAATTGTGGTTTCTTTGAGATAAATTTTAAAACGTATCCAACACAGTCTGCCTCGTTCTATATCCAAGTTCTAAAATGGCTGTCTGTGAGCTCAACACCAAAATGTGTAGCGCTGTGGTCTAGTGGTAGAGCGTTGGACCCATGATCCAAAAGTCGTGGGTTCGTTTCCCGTCATTGCCATATGCGTTGTGGCCCTGAGCAAGACACTTTATTTGCATTGCTTAGTACTGGTTCTACCCAGGAAGACATCGCGAGTTATTCAAATAAGTTCATAGAGCTTTCGTTACAATCGATGTAAAATAAATAAGTTTAAACTAACACCAATATGGCATTATCCTGTATTAGAATCCACTAAAATCACACAAAAATACAGTCCTAAAGTACCCGTGTGTTATTGTATACAGCCTTTTATTCTATACCTAATTTATACATCCAATCGTAGACGCTCTTTCGAGTCATGTGACCGTACAATATATTTCCGTATCGGGACGCACGCGCGTACAAAATATCCCGTATTTTGTTCGTATTGTACGCTTCACAGGTTCCATGTTAAACCTATGATAAAGACCGAAACGCGTGAAAAGGTCCGAATAAAAATCAGAACCGACAGGCTTCTGTCATTACCTAACCATAAATTGTTGTCAAGTAATGAAAACCTATCTATTGCACATATTTTTATTTAATTTTCCTTTATAACAAAAAAAAAACACAAAAAACTAGCATAATATATCATTGTTTGAAACTGACCTTCGGTAGTATTTAATCACTGTTGACAACGGAGAAATGGGCATTCTTTCAAGCAAATAAAGCTTGAGAGTAAGCCATGTCGAACACAATATATAAAATACATAGACCTACATGCAATTGTGCTTTCGATGTTCATAGCGACTTGCTTGAAAGCATGAAACAAACGAAAGTTATATCCGAATTATAAATGATTGGTTAAAATAAAGGTATAGAATAAAAAGGTTACTTAACATGGTTCTGTACAATACGGGATATATTTGGACTCGTACACAGCTGGAAAAAATCATATTGGACTCGCCTAACGGCTCGTCCAATATGACTTTTCCAGCTGTGTACTCGTCCAAATATATCTCCGTATTGTACAGAACCATGTTAAATAACCTATAAGTATTTTGTCAATCCATTCCTGTGCCACTTTGGAGTCTGGGGCAAGGAAATGATACAATCTTCGTGTGGTCTTCATCTACAAAATTGATAACAAACATTATTACATGATTACTTTGGATTTACGTTTATTCCTTCATAGGTCAATGTCTCATGATATTGACCGCTACTTGATGTCACAAAGCAATATTGACCTCATCGTGATGTACACCTTGTAATACTGACTTAAATGACGGCATGATGTTTAACATTTAATAAATGATGTTAGTATATAAAGGATGAATGAGGCAGGGCCGTGGGGGCAGTGAGACATTGGATATCAGAAATTTGGACAAAAGACTCTGCTTAGTGGCCCTCTTATTGTTGACTTAAATGCAGAAGTTAAACCGAACTTTGTGTTAAACATGAAACATCGTCTTGATGTAAAAAAAAAACATATTTACAAAAGATAATTCAAATCTGCCTGTTGGTTTAGGACATAGGCCGAAGACAAAAAGATACCCAACTTTCACATTTATTTGGGAAATATGTCCGATATGTATGCCTTTTCAATCAACAGGTAGCATTGGGCAATATATATTTTAACTAGTCCAGATCTTCAAGACCTCTGATTTTTTCACAAAACCGGCTTGGTAACCTACACCAGTTCTCAAAGTCACTTTAAGTGGCCCTAAAAATAAAGTCGCATTAAAACTTAACGTCTTTTGAAAGTAATTGGTATATAATTTTCAACGAGCTAAAAAAATAATAAATATAAAGTGGAAGTGTGCCAAAACCCTTCATAAACTATTTTAAAACCATGACCGTTAAGCGTCAAAGTGTGTTAAACAATGCTAAATGAATGGGTACTAACCTCAAAGAATCCATTTTCATCGGCCTTCTTTGGTGCACCCTGTACATGCCTGCTGCCTACCTGTCTAACGGTTTCTACCTCGGACAGATCTATAAACCCCTTAGCTGTCGAGTCCTCCATAGAGTATTACCATCTCAGCTGCAAAATGTTAGGCAAATTGTCTTATAAACAGTATTTCATGGGAGGTAACTTTTCTTATAAACAGTATTTAATGGGAGGTTTTGTTTGTGTGGTGTTTTACGTAATTTCAACACATGTAAGGTTATATAAATTATGAAGGTTGGTTTTTTTGTGTTGGAAGCAGATCACCCTCTTTACCGTAAAACCCCAATTCATGATTTACCTGGGTACAACCAGTACTGTACACCTCCCGCCATCCGTAAGAATCGACACTTCCTCACAAGTCGAGCTCCCAGTGGGATTCGAACCCGCAGCGATGAGAGGCGAAGGTTTACAACGCAACGTCATTAACCATTCGGCCATGGAGACGCTTAGCTTTTGTTTAAACAATAGGTATGTAACATGAGATATACTTAAACGTGAATCTTTTAGCGTACATTAATTTTAGCAAAGTGCTTACCCAATCTGTTTTGTAATATTTGCTATGTCGTGAGAAAAGTCAATTCCCATGTTTAATCCACTTTCCTTTAACATCACTTTTCATTGTATACGGCTATTGTGGCACTCGATTTAATACAAACCGCGTACTTTCACCCAAGGGAGATAACTTCAAGTACTACCAGTTTAATAAATTTATAATTCATAAATAGGTCTTATTGTTATGGTAAATATTGCCTTAGGTGAGCAAAATACAGTGAACTGACAACTGAATAAAGTTAATTAT
>JAWPHD010009570.1:0-102305 GCA_037043455.1 Cyrtodaria siliqua
GGCAAAAAGAACTGGTTATCTAATGTTAAAACGTTACTGTATGAATATGGTTTCAATTGGGTATGGGATAACCCTGATACAGTTGTTTGTAGGTCATTTGTATTAGTATTCAAACAAAGAATAATCGATTGTTTTTTGCAAAAGTGGTATGCAGATAAACAAAATTCTGGTGTCTTAGATTTGTATAACAATGTGAAAAATCATTTTCATTATGAAATATATTTAGATAATGCCATGCGATTTAAGAATTCAAGCAGGTCGGTATGGTATCAATAGGATTGAAAGAAATGAACGTTTTTGTCAATATTGTAATACTCAAGATATTGAAGATGAGTTTCATTTCATTCTAAAATGCCCATGTTACTCCGATATAAGGAGGAAATACATAGCTCAATATTATTGTAATAGACCAAGTATGTTTAAATTCATCGAATTATTGCAAACTGAAAACAAAATGATTCTTTTAAAATTGGCTTTATATCTCAAATGTGCGATGTCACATAGAATATCTATAACGCAAGTGTGAACACGTTATAGATCATCCTCTTTAGAGCTGATATAAATCATATACTTTGTATGTTACACGTGATTTAATTATATATTTTGTAATTGTTGTATATATATTATGATGATGTACTTAACGTACAAATCAATAAAAGTATGTTCTGTTCTGTTCTGTTCTGTTCTGTTCTGTCTGCGATTCCTGGACGTGGTAACCACAATAAAGAACGCTTATTTAAACTCACCATTAAAAGGCATAATCTTCCGTTGTTTCCAATTCAAATGATACAAACATCGGAGAAAGAAACACGCAGCAGTTAAATACTGAAGAATGTTTGATTATGACGTTAACAAGTTGCATAGTAACGACGTTGTTACGTCACATGCGTGACGTCAAAATAGATCGTAACTTTGTAAGGATTTGTTTGTTTGTGGGTTACCGTAACGCTCTGGTTTAACGTCAATTCAGCATATTGTAGGCTATATATCGAGGGCTCAAAGCGAAACTATTGTAACTCACTTTTTTTACATAATCCATATCAGATACTGACCCTTTATAATGTATGTCATATTATTGTATCTAATACAATTTTTATTTTTTAGTGCGAAACTATTGTAACTGAGCTTTAAGTCACTTACAATAATTTTGCGTTTATTTTTTATGATTTTTTTAACAAGAAATGTCTATAGCCAACAATCATATTGTGTTTTTTTCAAATTTAACTAAAATTACAATGACTTACAATAATTTTGATTTCAAAAATTATTTCGCGCGAAACTATTGTAAGTCAAATTTGATTCTTATTTAACGTAATGAAGAGGAAGAAACTGTATATAACACTTGTTCTTAATGAAGTAATGATAACTGCTCTATGTTGCTAATGTGAAATATAACTTAAATTAAAGATTAAAAAACTTCAGGGAGTTTTGTTGCATGTCATTCTTAGGTCATTTAAGCGTACATTGTGTCAGTAATGCATAAATATGCATAATATGCATTCAAGTTTATTCTAAAGGGAAATATTTAAGCTTATTAAACCTACTGGAATATATAGCTAGGGATGCCAGTGGTTCCACAGAAGAATTAAACATTGTCATTATAATTGTTGAATTGAACTGTTGTAATTTCTATTTTGTTCCAATATTCTGAAAAGTTCTCTAGATCATTGCCAAATCGTCCTGTGCAAGTGTGTTTTCAGTGTAAAGTTAGCATGATTATTATATTGAACAAAAGTCATAATGCCTTTTAATGCAGTAAATTCACATGCACGCTTTTTCCTTTCATTAGTTGTCCGTAAATTCCATGAAATAGACATCTATATTCCGGGGCCATCATTTCTGTTACTTGGTATAGCTATAAGGCAGTAGTACTTAACAGTACTAGGAAAAAAGGATGTAATGTTTCTTAAAAGGTGCCTCTTTTCAGAATGATTAAGAAACAAAGGCGCTAATAGGAACTGTTATGCAAACATCATGCTGGTTTAGAGAAAAAGCTAACTTGTAAATGTAGTCAGTTACATACCGGTACATATATTTACATCCTAATAAGTTAAAATTTACTTCTTTTTTTTATATTTCGGACAAAGTTTAAGTATCTTTCTGTAAAGTAGACACACTGTTTTATACTTTAACGCTTAATGTTGAAATGATGAAGAAAAGACCCAGTTGAACAGGTTTTTGACATCTGTCTTTTAAACAATGATTGTCGAGTTTGCATTTGTGGCAAATGAGAAGAAATAGTAGATGTTTCTTTAAGCTCAGTGAAAAACAACCCTGATTTTTTTAAATACTATTTGTTTAAGTGTTTTACATAATTAGTAATTAATGAATTAAAATTGAATAATAACTCATTTACTAGTATTATGACAGAAAATGTGTCCGTTGTTTTACAAAAGTCGATGGTTTTATACAGGTTTAGGTGATTTCATCACTTCAACCTCCATGAGCAATAAAAATAGGCTAATATATAAAAATTGCATCTGAAAAATTACTTAGTGTAACATAAATTACATAATTACGAACAACATCTTCATGCCAGGTAACAGTTTCATAAACCCCATTTAGGTACCTACGTACGTACGTGCTTTGTTGTTTATAATTCTACTTCAACTGGTCACAAAATCAGAATAAAATACTTTTATTCAAAACATTCTGGAGTTACAATAAAGATATTTGTTTATATTGGTCCATAATAACAAAAAGGTTAATAATGATGAAAGGCGGATGTCTTATTAATGTGTTATTGTCTAAAATGTCCATCCCACCCCTCCAAATATAAAAGAACAGAATTACACACGTGTAGGAAGAAGTTCTATTTATTGAGTAAAACCATATTGTCCATGCAACAGGCTAATCAGCACAATTTAATTATAAGGTTCAATGAAAATTGTTTTTGTTGAAATAGCTTACTGCCCTACTTTTTCCTCCAATCAGACGGTGAGGAATTTTAAAAGAATGGCGAACTTATTCATGTAAATTTCTAACGATCACCAATTTTAACCATTTAATCATTAAGTAATCGCTTACTAAATGGCACGCGCTTGTTTGGAAACAAGGAGGCGGATTTAGTAGAAGCGCGAACGTGTTAAGAGGCGTGGTTTTGTAGAAGCGCGGGGAAAAAGTAGGGCAAACACCAAGTCAGTTAGAGGCTAAGAAGTGCAATTTCAACAATTAAGAAACCACGGTCAGTCGCTGCGCTCCTTCCCTTGGGGTTTCTTAATTGTTAAAATTTCACTTCATAGCCTCTAACTAATACGTATTCTTTTTATTGAAAAAATAAAACAATAAAAAATTGCAGGTTAATACACTTATTATCATCTTCGTTTTGTCTGAATGTTGTGATTTTATGTACTGTGAATGATGTTTATAACGGGGATTGTCTATAGCAAACTTAAAAGTATTGCATTTTGCAAGTTTGTTTAAATTATAATGACTTACAATAGTTTCGCTGCTTTCAAAAGAAGTATAACTCTTTGGCGCTATAGTATTGTAAGTCATATTTCTTTCTTTATAAACTTGGCTTAGGAGGAAAAAAACTAAACTAAAAAAAAAGAGATAAATAGTACTTCAGGAATTTCTGTTGCATATCATTCATAGGTTTGTTCAAAACGAGCATAAGCGTCTCCGTGACCGAATGGTTAACAACGTTACGTTGTAACCTTCGCCTCTCACCGCTGCGGGTTCGAACCCCACTGGGATCTCGACTTGTAAGTGAGGAAGTGTCGATTCTTACGGATGGCGGGAGGTGTACAGTAATGGTTGGACAAAGGAAAAGTATGGGTGGTCTGTCTCCACCACAAAAAAATCGACCGTCATATATAACATTACATGTGTTGAAAATGACGTAAAACACCACGCCACACAAACAAATCAAAACGAGCCTAAAATACAAACCTAAAACTATATTTTCTAAAGTAGTTTTCATTTAAATTTGTAATTTGTTCAAACATATTTTGAAAAATGTTTCAAAAACTGCTAAAAAATGGTAGTTACAATAGTTTCGCTCTGAAAAATGCGACATGGTATCTGGCCCCAACCGGACACCGTACTTAACGGCGATCTGAGTTCGAATCCCCACTTATTCTACTGAACATTGTTCCGGTAGTGTTACTCCAATAATAACGTATATTCCATTTGACCATTTGTGTTCTACGCAACAACTACAGGAATAAAAACAGCACGCTTATTAAAACTCACCTTTAAAATTCATATTCTGCCGTTGTTTCCGATTCAAATGATAAAAAACATCGGAGCAAGAAACACGCAACAGTTAAATACTGGAGAATGTTTGATTATGACGTTAACACGTTGCATAGTAACGACGTTGTTACGTCACATGACTGACGTCGAAATAGATCGTAAGGATTTGTTTGTATGTTTGTGGTTTAACGTCATTTTCATCACACTGTAGGCTATATATGACTATCGATTTTAAATGGTGGCAGCTGACTTAGTCCCGGATTTCCTAGACATGTTTTACCTATCACAACTTGCCTTATTTAGTTGACACGACCTTCGCAGCGGTTCATGAAGGTTTGTCAATTATTGCCAACAACCAAGTCCAGACTAGGGGTAACGAAACACAATCCAAAGTAAATATTCCTTAGGGAAGTGTGCAATCCAATAGTTGGAAAATAGTTATACACAGCACACGGTTTCAAATAATCCCAGGAACAATCCGGGTAGGCATGTATGAGGTTATGCCAAGAGGTCACGGATCATAACGGTGTTTGTAGATGTTTGAGGACAAATATCTGGTTAAATAATGGCGGTAGGAAGTAAGTTTCAGTGGGGCTGAATGCATTTTGTTTTTAATTTTTGGTAAATAATACCAATTTTAATAGCAAAAATGAAGTCTATTTGTGTATTGAAAATTTTACAAATGTTATTAAAAGCGTTGCTGAGCCATTATTTTGCAAACATGAGATTGTATATAATAAACCACGTGTTAAAGGTGCTTTATGTAATAAAGCCGAATGGTTTGATACTGAATGTATTAACGCTAAACGTACATATGTAAAAGCTATGAATACATATAATATGCCTTAAAGCGATGCTAATAGGGTAGAAATGTGTAGTGAAAAAAATATTTATAAAAATATTGTTAAAAAAAAGAAACGTCGTTATGAATGAATAAAAATTAACAATATTGAACGCCTACGTCATTGCAAACCTAGAGATTTCTGGAAGCATTTTTCAAAGAAAAGGAAATCTTCGCAATGTGTTATAAGTACGCAGGAGTTTTTAATTATTTTTCTACTATAAATATGGATCTTCCTGATGTTGTCAATGAAGGTGCGGAGACTTTCTGTAATAATCACGATTTTGACGACAATGATGGTATTTTTGATGAGCTAGATGCACCAATAACTGTGCGTGAAATAGAATTTATTATACACAATTTGAAAAAAAACCAAATCATTTGCAGGTGATCAACTGCTTAACGAATATTTTACAGAAGCTTTAGATATTCTATTGTCACATCTAGTAGATATTTTTAATGGTATTTTAAATACTGGACAATTATTTTTAATGGTATTTTAAATACCCAGAGCAATTGATGGAAGGTATTTTAGTCCGCTATTTAAGAAAAATGACCCAAGTAACGTTAACAATTATGGAGGTATAACCCTTGTTAGCTGTTTCTCAAAAATATTTACTGGTATTTGAAATAAAAGGGTGTCGGACTGGGCCGAAGGAAATAATGTTATAAGCGATGCTCAATTTGGTTTTAGAAAACATCGCTCTACTACTGATGCAATATTTGTGCTTAATGCCATTGTTAGTAAAATCCTTAATGAAAATGGTCGACTAGAGTGTGCATTTATAGATTTTAAAAAGGCATTTGATAGTATTTATCGCAACGGGCTCTGGTATAAACTGTATAATTTAGGTTCAAGGGGTAAACTTCTACGAGTAATTCGTGATATGTATTCTAAAGTTAAAGCCCGCGTCAGTGGCTGTAAAACATAATCAGACTATTTTGAGTGCTCGTTTGGCTTAAAACAAGGGGAGGTAATGTCTCCGATATTATTTTCACTATTTCTAGAAGATATAGAACTATTTTTAATGAATGATGTTAATTCTGGTATAAATCTTGATGATATTTCTTTTATTCTTATGCTATTTGCCGATGATATGGTGATAGTAGGTAAATCACCCAATGACCTCCAAAAAAGTTAAGATCTTCTACATTCTTATTGCAGTAATTGGGGACTACAAGTAAATCCCGATAAAAGTAAAATTGTTGTTTTTAGAAAACGAGGTCCAATCAAAAATGACGAGAAATGGACTTACGATAATATACCAATGGAAACAGTAGACAATTTCAATTATCTTGGTACTGTCTTTAATTATACAGGTAATTATAATTTAAACCAAGAAACATTAGCTGGTAAAGGTTTAAAAGCACTAAATACTTTACTTGTTAATATACGTAACTATTCACTGAAACCTAGTACAATATGTCAGCTATTTGATGCCTTCGTTAGCTCTATATTAAATTATGCTTGCGAAATATGGGGATTTAGTAAAAGTAAAGAAATTGAAAGAATTCACCTAAAGTTCCTTAAATCTCTGTTGCATGTAAAACAATCTACTTGTAATGCTGCTATATATGGTGAGTTATGTAGATATCCTATGTATGTTAATAGATATGTCCGTATTGTTAAGTATTGGTGCAAAATTGTTAGATCTGACAATATCATTTTACAACATGTGTACAAGTCATTAACATTCGACTGTCATAGGGGTAAAACTAATTGGGTTTCTCGTGTCAAAACATTGTTAAATGATACCGGTTTTTCTGATGTATGGAACAACCCAGATGGTGGTAATTTACTTACTTTTCATCTTTTGTTCAAGAAAAGAATAATCGATCAATTTGTTCAATCATGGTATGCTACTGTTAATAAGAGTCGATCTTTGTGTACATACAGACTATTTAAGACCACTTTTAATTATGAGTATTATCTCGATAAAATACCACAGAAATTTCATATTGCACTTACTAAGGTAAGACTGTCTTCGCATCAACTGCGGATTGAAACAGGTCGTTATGGTGTTAACAGAATCGCCCATGATCAACGCTACTGTTTAATTTGCAATTCTGGTGATCTAGAAGACGAATACCACTTTATTTGTATATGTCTAGCATACACTGACATTCGAAAACAATATATTAAATCACGTTACTTTGTTAGACCAAGCGTTTATAAATGTATTGAGCTAATGCAGTCTGTTAGTTTTTCTGTTATCTCAAAACTTTGTAAATTTGTATATCAAGCGACAATTATTCGACAAAACATAGTCAATCGTCATGAAAATGTACTATAAATCTCACCTAAAGTAAATACTACACCATCTTTTGCACATCTATATGCTTTAACGTTCTTCATGATATTTCAATATGTATATATGTACATACATACACATTGCATTGTTCTATTATTTTTTTCAATGTACTTAGTTCAACCTCACGTACAATATCTGTTTGTATATCTGTTCCGTATAAATCATGTTTTGCTCATTGCCTTCATGTCGATGCACATACTTATCATGACTGACTGTTGTATATAATATTAGTCATTGTATCACGTAACAAGAAACATTGTAATGTTTATGTCACTTAATAAAGAATCTTGAATCTTGAATCTTTATTATTTTCTCGCTGATGAGATTTTGTGAGGCCTGAAAAAACCATTGCCTGGCTTGGCGGCAATCTGAGTTCGAATCCCCGCTTATTCTACTCAACATTGTTCCGGTCGTGTTATTCCAAGAACAAAGTGTATTCCATTTGACCAGTAAATTAATAACAGTTGTGTTTTACACAAAACAGTAACCAGGCTATGGGAGCCTGTACGGTGGAAACCAATGATTTGAGCAAAGCATGGCTGGAAATAAATGCGTAAGTTGATTTGTATATCCTTTTTAAAACTTTGTTTTGGATGCCAATTCTTTTCATGAATAAAGCTGAATTGAATGCATACAGTAGAAAACGCCTGCATGCCCAAATCAATGTTCTATGGTGGTACTTGACGAACTCCTCGCGAAATCAATGAACGCTTCATGTTCAAACATTTTAAGAATAATTCGAGTCTTGTCTTCCAGTTTATTTACTAAATTGTCTTATAAAGTAGATATCAAAGAATGTAGTCATGATTTGGGATTACCGGAATTTTTCATACTGCATTGCCTGCAAATTTTGTAAGTAAGTCACTGTACGACACTTATTTGTTTCACATTTGGGCGGTAATACTGTACTTGTCTACGAGGAGATAATTACGCGTGTTAAGAGCAATATTTTGAAAAATCTGTACGGGTGTTTCTGATAGAATATGTTTTACAAAAAAACATGTTTTACAAACAATTGCCTGAGAATATTTTTATAAACAAGATGTAAACCATGAATTTGATCAAGAAGATTACTGTAAATAATGTATGGTTATGTGGAAAGCGCAAATGTAATGCAAGATCCCCGTAAATGCAAGTTCAAGTTCCCCGTAAATGCAAGTTCCCCGTAAATGCAAGTTCCCCGTAAATGCAAGTTCCCGGCTGATTTATGTTAACAACAACTCATATATTTATCATTCAATCATGTGTGTGTGTCATTCTTTTCTTCTCAAATCAAAAATGAATACCATTTCTTTATAACATGTTAGAGAATAAAGTTCTTAAATGCATTAATGATGAATATAAGATGTTTTTTGCTTCTCCTGTAACATTTTCTAAAAGTGAGTTACAATAGTTTCGCGTTAAACCCTCGATCTTTAATTATAAAACACTAGTTTTGATGGTAAAATTAAATACGATTAACTGGTCCTGCTCGATTCTAATACAATACAATAACATAACTTTGACATATCGATACAGCATTCCGCGGTGGCCGATAGGTTAGCATAGCTGCCATAAGTGCACATTTTGATTTCAATGCACGATAATCAAAGGTTCGATTCCAGGTGAAAGCGAAAACATATTTATTGCCTCTTTTTTTTAAATAAATAAATGAATAAAATTAAAGTAGGTCGGTATGTAATTGTTTTAAATCAGTTATTTTCAATAATAGGAAAATTGCTCTTTAGTGGATTTGTTCGTATTGAAAAAATACATGTTGACTAGCACTTTCATATAAATGAACAAATATATATCATGAATAAAACTGTTTTTATTGCAATAAACAGTATTGGGTCGGGAGGTGTTTGTGTGTGTGTGTGTGTGTGTGTATGGAGCTCACCATGTCGAACATTAATCTTGTATATGTTTCCACGTTTCTCAAATTATTCAGATTTTTTATTTTCTCTTTACGGGGGCTGGCGTTGCTCAGTGAATAGCGCGTTAGACTTTTATTTTAAGTTATGTACGAAAAGTTTAATTAAAAATATACTGTACAGCACATTGAGTTGGTTGTTTGTTAAGTGTTAAGCATAATCTCTCGATTATTTTCCATTAAATAACTTCCTTTAAACTAATGTGTATAGTTCCTCCGCCAATTAAACCATTAGGATACCCTAATGGTATAGGAACAATACAGTCTGGACTTTCTATGACAGTAATACCAAACAAGTGTATCATAATGAAATTAAATGTGCACTACCACACTTATTTGCTGCATTCTCCGTTTTCTCTGTACTGTTTGGGTTATACTTTCAAATGCAACATGATCTGAGGCGACTTGTTGCTGTGCATCAGTTTTTTTTGGTCTAAATTACTAAAGTAAAGCCGAATACCAAACAATTAAAAATAGATTGTTAATGTATTCCCCATTTACGAATGAAGCAGATGAGCTAAAATGAACGACGATCTTGCTTCTTCACATAAACGGCATAACTTTGTTTCAGTAAACCATAACAAAACAAATGCAACGCATTCTACTTTTTTCACGCCCCTTCAACATGACAAAGAATCTAAACAGTAAATCCTCTTCGAGCAACCAACGCCGCTCGGTACTTTAAGTACTTTGATTTTAAAACCGTCAGTACTTTGATTATGTTTTAAAATCGCTCTTTCCATGCATTATCTCACGTATAATCAGACACACCCGTATAGAAATGTAATCAATATACCCGTACAGATGCTTACAATTGAGCTCAAACTAACCGTAGCGCGGCGGATTTGTAACCGGAGGCCCCGGATTCAATCCTCCGTGGTGCCACTGAGTTTCGTCGGTGTGTTCTTGGGCAAGACACTTTCCCTTAGCCTCGTCCGTCGGATGAGGACGTAAACCGGGCGGTCCCGTGTATCAGTCTATCCTCCGAGCACGTTAAAGAGCCATATGAACCTATTCGATAATAAGAGTAGGGCACGGTTCCCGGATTCCTATGTATCCTTCCCCTCTCACTGGGGCGGCTCTAAATAACATATATACTGTGTTGATAAGCCGTTAAACAACATTTAATTCAATTCAAACTAAAAGTAATGAAAAACTCTTACAACCGGTACAATAAAATAACGCTGACGCTGGCTACACCCGTAGCAAAAAAATGTGAATCACCGGCTATATTGAGGCTTACACATTCGAGTAATAGCTCACCCTGCAGGGTAGTAACATGTAAACGTTCAGTTCTAACAGAAAATGAATTGCTTAACATGTTTGAATGATATTTGAAGAAGAAAATGTTCTTTAAAATGTAACTTCCTAGTGAACACTCGCATACTGACCAAGTACACGAATGATTGTAAGTATTGTTTTATGATTTGTAAAATGTTAAGTTATAAAATATTTTTATTTTATATCGGTTGTTTGCTGATTTGTAATGTTGCATTAAATAAAAAATATGGACATGTACAGATGAATTTTGATAGAAAAGGGTGCATAAAAAATGAAAACATTTGACTTAAAATAAGATATTGCTAAGAAGCTTTATGAATACGGACCCTGGTCACACTTAAGCAGTGGTCACTTATGGGGAAATCACTCAGGCATAGTAATTGAAATGGTCAGTATTTCTATCTACCCATGTATCAAAACTTGTGTCAAAGTAATGTACATGTGTATTACCTGTATGAGGGCTCAATTATTGGAAGACTGAAACTTATACCTGCATTATCTTATCATGTATATATTTGACTGGATGCTACCCATAAATTAATATAAAATTCTAGAAATAGGTACATAATTTCAAAATTGTGGAACTGGGTTTCACTAGATATTTACTTCGACGACAATCTGGCTTTGATTTATTTTGGAAAAATTGTCTTAGCAAGGTAGCATTTTGACACCCCGAATAAGGCATTTTGAGATTGGTTCAATGATACTTGTTGTGTTGTCACAAAAAATAATGAATGTGCCTAGATAAGCTTATATACATGCTTCGTTCGTTTCATAAACTTGTTTGATGCTGAAATAATTATTTTCGCATAATTTATATTTTATTGGAAGTGGTCAATACACAGCAGTAAATGTATTCGGCCAGGCCTGAACAACCTTAAGCAAAATGTGTTACTCGGATTATAACACATGTGTTGTACATATGGCATATAAAAGAGACAATTACCATACCTACCTCCACAGTATGGCATAACTTTCGCAGATGAATCAGGTAGTTGCAAAAAAGACAACGAGATTCAAGTATGTTATACCCTCGGGAAACTTCACCTACTACTCCTGAACCACTACCCCCACCCCCCCCCCCCCTCCCCCCACCACCACCCCACACACACGCACACACACACACACTGGATAGTTTCCTCACATAAAGATTCCTAGGCCCCTGAGGGATCGAACCTACAGCGGTGAGGGGCAAGTGATTTCAAGTCAGAGACGTTAACTCTATCTGAAAACTTAATATATTGCATATACCATTAGATTATGGTCATCCACCAAGGTGTGTTTAAATGGTGACCGTGGAGTCAAATTTGACCACTTCACACGTTATAGTTTTACATTGGAAAATCTTTAACCCTTAACCCACTAATAACGACTATAATAGCCTTTGCGTCCATTGTAAACCCAGATCAGCCTGGGAGTAACTCACATTTGTCACATAAATGGAATGGAAAGAACAGTCCATTATATATACGTAGCGGGTTAAGGGTTAAACAATTGTTCTTCTGTGAAACTACGGGAGCTAGAGGTATAAAGAGTTGATGCAGCATAAGCTTATGGTCATCTACCGAGTTTGTTTAAAGTGTAAACATGGGGTCCGATTTGGCCCCACTCAAGGACTTACGTTCTTTACATAGACGTATTTTGGTCAATTACCAATTCAGGAGACGTTCCCGATAAATCTGCAAAAATGTCAAGTTTTATATATAAGTACTTACGACTTTTCAACACTGTGTACAACCTTACCATATCACATTATCAAAGACAAACGTATTGCTGTCATTCAAAACTTTCGCTAGAGAAAAAAACTACATGTTCGGCCTCTAACAATATTACAAAGTTTTTTTACTAACGGCTATTTTGACAATTACTCTATGTGGACTTGCCAAGAATTTAGTGAGGCATTTGTTTTCCTATTAGATAATATTTTCGTCAGATATGGAACGATCCGTTTATAGACAAATTGTTGGTATCCCTATGGATACGAACTGTGTACATCTTGTCGTACATTGGTTTTTGTATTGCTATGAACGAGATTTCATGTTGAGTATTTCACCAGACACTAAGGCAGATGTAACTGAAGCCTTTAATGACAACTCTCGTATCTGGATGACATATTGAACATTGACTATCCTTTCATTTCTACTATGGTTAAACTATCTATCCTAAAGAACTTCAACTCAACAAAGCTAATATTTCTGATACTGTCACTTATTTTCTTGATTTACATCTCTCTTTAAAAATTGTGAAATAATTAGTAAAATCTATAACAAGAGAAATGATTTTAATTTTGATATTGTTAATTATCCCCACTTAGATGGGGATTTTACCCACGCTACTTCTTATGGGGTCTATGTTTCTCAACTTAATTGTTTTTCTAGAGCTTGTAGTCGAATTGAGGACTTTATTATTCGTAATCTTTGTATAACTAGGAAGCTACTCCGTTAGGGCAACCGTTTCCTAAACTTCGAAAAAACCTTTGCACAATTTTATTATCGTAATCTTGATCGACTTTTAAAATATAAAAATAATTTAAAAACTCTTCGGCGACAAGGACTATCACAGCCTGACTTATATGGTGATGTGATTTACAAACTTTGTAAGATCCTTGCACATAATCGCTGTCATACAATCTTTATTAAACTTGTTAAAAGATTTATCAAAAGAGGTTATGACCCTATCATTTTGCAACGCATTGCATGTTTAGTGGTTGATCCATTTTCAGTTTGCCACTATGCTTAACGTTTTGATTGTGCTATGACCGGACAGACTGTGGACCCTATGATGAAGTCTACCTAAACGGGACATAAGCGTTTGATGTTTGTCATAAATATGGTATTGTCTTACTCTTGATGGTTTATTCTCTTGTTGTTCCGGCTCATTGAGTACTTGTTTTTTTGTCTTTTTATGCTTTTTATATTCATATGTACATGATCATTTATGTATTGTACTTATATTGCCTATTAATGCTGCATTCTTTGTTAGAGAATAGGATATCTTTATTTACACTGTCCCGTTTTATTGAGATGACAGTAGTGTAAGAGTGAGGTTTGATACATCCTAGAACCTGGTTTAATTTCATACTTATTTTTAAACACCGAGCTGCCTTATTTGCCACTTGCCGTTCCAAGGCGGTAGCCCTATTGTCAACCCCTTTACGTGTGTGATGTCATATCTTGCCTTTTATTTATCTGTGTAAATATTGTTTGTTTTATGCGTGCTTTTGGTTGACTGTGGTCCATGAATGCTATATTTCCTGTTTGACTTTTATATCTACTTATATATGTATATATGGAATAACTTTAACATTTCCCTCTAAAACAACAAGTACAGACATTTTATTATTTTGCATGTAGCCTAAACTTAAGCACAGAGCTATTTATTTTGCATGTAGTCTAAGTTTACAATTTAAAAAAGAAAATTTAATACAAAACTTTTGCGATCAGCAGGAGAACATTTACATATACGTGCTTTGGCCATGACAAGAAAACACGAACATTTGTTTCTGAAATAAAAACTTGATTATTTAATAAACATATACAGTTATCTTCATAGAAGAATATTTATATTCAATTTTAGAAAACCTCTATCATCAACCATTATAAAAAACAAATATGACTTTTTTCATCAAAACGTCTAAACAAATCGCTGTCTTTGAATGCTTTGAAGAACAGAATAAAAAAAATCGTACAGATCCCTTCAATAATTGTGTGTGTTTTTTCTGCCACCACTCAAAATATATCGGTGATAATGAAAAGCTTTAATGAACATGACAAAAACTGGGGAACTGTTTTAGGACTTATGCGATAGCATTTAATCTGGTGGCGCGAAAATGGGCGTTGGCGTCCATTAACAGCAGTTTCTCTGAAACCGCTCAGCCATTTTCACTCAAATTTTCCATGGACGCTTCTGAGTGAGCTGGGACCTTACAGATCTTTTGTCGGTTCACCATGCAAGATGGCGGCCATTGCTAAAAATAGCCAAAACCTTAAAAATTATTTCCTCCAGAACGGCAGGATATATAAGATTGATCGCTATTACTAAACTATCAAGTTTGTGTTTTTCGTCTTCGTAAAATTAAAAATTGTTGCGCCCCAGTGATCCAAATATGTATATGGAGATTTTGCTCTGTGTATGTGTGTGTTTGCGTCTGTGTGTGCGTAACCTACATAGCGCGAACCATTACACTACGGGGACCGTCCACTGAGTTTAACGAAGTTAATTATAGGCACTTAAACCGATCTGACACAAGCTATTTTTTTGCATTTTGTGAATAATTAATTTTCTTCAAAATAAAACAAGAAGAAGACATTCAGTATAATATTGTTTAATATGTATCATTTAAACATGTATATAATATACTGTTTTGGCTATCAAACTATATATATATAATTTTATGTTTTTGCAAAATTTGTAATAAGGATTTAAAGATTAATACACGTTGTTTATATTCTTCTTTTTGACGAATTGTTAACATGCTTTTTAAGACATAGATTGGTTTAATCAATTTTCAGTTATCAATTGATTCTTATTCGCAAACATTATAAAAAACGGTTTAAACAATTATATTTCGTAGTTAATTACAATAGTTAATTATAATAGTTAATTAGAATAGATAATTACAATAGATAATTGCTTTATTGCAACGAGTCGACAGAAACAACATAATGTCACACTTGGTTAAAATCACAAAAACAAATTTCAGTAACAAAGTAAACGTTATGATATATATATATTCTCTACTTTATATACTATATTCTAAATTTGCTACTCATTAGTAGGTCAGATCCTTTTCCAGTGGGACGGACTGTTACCAACATCGATGTGGCCGACTTTGATAATGCTGTGAAACGAGGAATCTTCCGTCTGAGTAATAGTAGGTGGGATCCTTTTCCAGTGGGAAGGGGTGTTACCAACTTCAATTCCACCGATTTTGGCAATCCTAGGAAACGACGCAACTTCCGTCCGAGCAGTAGGTGGGATCCTTTTCCAATGAGAAGGGCTGTTACCAACATCAATACCGCCGATTTTGGCAATGCTGGGAAACGTGGCAACTTCCACTTGAAATGTGGCATCCTTTCCAGAAGAAGGCCGGAGAAGATGAATAGCATTTTCTTTTGGCTCCGTTGTAAACTACAAATTATTATTATTATCATTATTAATATTATTATTATCATTATTATTATTAAATCAATTAAATTATCCAGTCACTTATACATTTAAATATTAACGTACTGTTACAACGTATATGATCACCTAAGAGAGTCTTTCACATTTAAGATATATAACAAGTACATATATAGACTAGTATTTATAAATAAGCAATTAACATTCATTTAAACTCTTCAAGAGGTTTATAGCAAGAGAAGTCTACAAGTTTCTGGATAAACCTATTATACTTTATAATATACCATACAGATTGGAGGCCATGGGTGTCGTTTAAATTCACCAAAGATATACTTATGTGCCCTGTAAAGGTGTACACTTTAATCAACTAGGACAATCAGCATAAGTATGTGGTTCCTGAATCAACATACCACTTTAAATATAGATGTGGTTATTTATGAAAAACAAAACAAAAAATGTATATATATGTGACTCAAATTGACAACATCATGATGGGGTATGCTGAATGGTTCAACACTCGGTTAAGGCGGTGCAAGGGACATGGATACAGTTGTCTCGATAAACTAAGCTGCAACCTGCCTGAATGGTTTGATGAGAAACACTTGTATTCAAGACATTTACTTACTTGCTCGAGCTGTTCCGACGTTGATGCATTTTGCTGTGCTACTTGTTCAGGCGTATGTTCATGATTCTGCTCTGGCCAAGGTAGGTTTGATGTTGGTTTTCGCGACACCATGTCAGACCTTTCTTCCATGTAGAAAGCTACCTCTGCATCACAGAGTTCATCGTTAATGAGCTCTGTTCCAAACGACGGATGTATTTGAGCGGCCTTAACTGACAAACCCGTTGACCATGTTTGGTTTGTTTTTATAGGAGCGAACTCTGATATTTCTTCCATATAAAAAGCTACCTCCGCATCACAGAGTTCGTCGTTAATTAACTCTGTTCCAAAAGACGGATATATGGGAACGGTAGCCTTAACTGACGAACTCTTTGACCCTGTTTGGGTTGGTTTCTGAAGAGCAAACCTCACTGGTATTTTCCTTGAACGCGTGGAAGACTCAGCTTTTGTTCTCTTAACCCGCAATAAATTTTCTGTGAAACAAACATTGTCATATTTTCTTTTCTGATTACGTTTTTCGTCATCAGTTTTATTGATTTGTTTGTTGGTATCATCGGTGTCATCACATGACATACATTCTTCCACGTTTTCAGACTCACTACGTATTTCGCTTCTACACATATCTTCAGGAAGATCAGTTGCAGATATCACATCGGTGTTTCCTTTCTTTCCCGATTGTCTAGCCATCGGAATGTCATCGGCTTCATGTTTAAGGAATGTTATTTTTATTGGTATGGGAAGTCGGCTTTTTCCATTCGTTTTGTTAGACTGTAATCTGGGGCTTGTCATGTACCCCTTTTGACCGATATCCAAAATACTGGCTGAGTGTGGCGACTGCCGGCTTATTCTTGGGATTCTGGATGAGTTCCTGAAGAACTGAAGCTTCGATTTGTTTAGATCTGAAAATATATATTATGATGTTTTGAGCATTTTTTAGATTATACAATTTTTATTGTTCTATTCTGTAATAAATACGCACTACTTGATTCTAAACCTAGACTTTGTCCAGCCCATCACTGATTTTAAATGTTGTTAAATGGACCTGTAACGTTACGTCTACTAGTTTATAATCATAACCGGTTAAACGCTCACTTTGTACAAAATAACAATATATCATTTAATAATTTATACACAAATACATTACATACTGATGTATATTCATTTACCCCGCCACTCTTCCCTTCTCTCAAGCAGTATACAATTAAGAAAAAGCATAGTAATTACATTTACCTTTCTGTTCCTTTTTCTTGTCTGACTTGTTAGAGTCATCGCTGGTTGTCACCTTCTTTTCTTGACAAGATGACCCAGTCACTTTTGGCTTCCGCCTTTTGCCTTTGCTAAAATCTGCGTCGCCTTTCAGCACATCTTCAGTTCTTTTGATAGCTGCATTTCCTTCAGGAGTGGATGTGCCAGCTTCCGGCTTTAGACGCAGTTTAGAATAGGAGTTGGGAGGTTTAATTTTCCTTTCCTGTCTACCTGCTGATCTTCTTGCAGTAACTGTTGATTGATCGACACCATTACTTCTTTTCTCTAGTGCTGACTTTCTTGCACTGGTTTTGGATAACGACGGTATGGTCTGACGGTTTATTCTGGTGTCTAACGATGGATCAGCGATGGCTATCCGAATGTTGACGGCTTCGGGTTTAGGGAATGATTTTATTATTGGTATGGGGATTCCACTTTTTCTATTCCTTTTGACAGTCGGTAATCTGGGGCTTGGTACACTGTAGCTTTTTTCAAGTGACGAGTGTAGCTCTGAAAGAATGGCGGAGTGTGGCGACTGCCGGTTTGGTCTTGGGATTTTGGATGGGGCTCTGAACGACTGAAACTTCGACTTGTTTCGATCTGTAAACAAATATGTATTCATGGTTTATTTCAATTTTTAAGACTATGTTTTTAGTTTCCTATTTTGTAACCAATAAACCCTATGTGGAGGATCTTGAACGAGTTACGTTCGATATTGAGTTTATGAAACTGGTACGGTAAATTGATTCAAACGAGCGACTATCTTCTAATGTTTTATTATGGTCGTTTCCACCAAGTCCATCAATGATTAAAATACGTTTACGGCGGTAAATCTCTGTGACCAGTGTTGTTAAACCGATCAGTTTATTTATGTCTACTAGTTTCCAATCAATACCTAGTAAGCGATCACTTTTTTGATTTTGTTCTTTTACAAAATAACAATATGTTTTAATAAATCCTACACAAATGCATTGCTTATTGATGCATGTTCATTCACCCCTTTCACTCTTCCCCGTCTTAAGCAGTATACAATTAAGAAAGGGCTTATGAATTATATTTACCTTTCTGTTTCTTTTTCATGTCCAACTTCTGAGAGTCATCGCCGGTTGTCACATTGTTTTCGGGACGCGACGATCCCATCACTTTTGGCGTTGTCTTCTGCCTTTTGCCTTTGTCAAACTCTGCATTGCTGTTCATCACATCTGCAGTTCTTTTGATAGCTGCATTTCCTTCAGGAGTGGATGTGCCAGCTTCCGGCTTTAGACGCAGTTTAGAATAGGAGTTGGGAGGTTTAATTTTCCTTTCCTGTCTACCTGCTGATCTTCTTGCAGTAACTGTTGATTGATCGACACCATTACTTCTTTTCTCTAGTGCTGACTTTCTTGCACTGGTTTTGGATAACGACGGTATGGTCTGACGGTTTATTCTGGTGTCTAACGATGGATCAGCGATGGCTATCCGAATGTTGACGGCTTCGGGTTTAGGGAATGATTTTATTATTGGTATGGGGATTCCACTTTTTCTATTCCTTTTGACAGTCGGTAATCTGGGGCTTGGTACACTGTAGATTTTTTCAAGTGACGAGTGTAGCTCTGAAAGAATGGCGGAGTGTGGCGACTGCCGGTTTGGTCTTGGGATTTTGGATGGGGCTCTGAACGACTGAAACTTCGACTTGTTTCGATCTGTAAACAAATATGTATTCATGGTTTATTTCAATTTTTAAGACTATGTTTTTAGTTTTCTATTTTGTAACCAATAAACCCTATGTGGAGGATCTTGAACGAGTTACGTTCGATATTGAGTTTATGAAACTGGTACGGTAAATTGATTCAAACGAGCGACTATCTTCTAATGTTTTATTATGGTCGTTTCCACCAAGTCCATCAATGATTAAAATACGTTTACGGCGGTAAATCTCTGTGACCAGTGTTGTTAAACCGATCAGTTTATTTATGTCTACTAGTTTCCAATCAATACCTAGTAAGCGATCACTTTTTTGATTTTGTTCTTTTACAAAATAACAATATGTTTTAATAAATCCTACACAAATGCATTGCTTATTGATGCATGTTCATTCACCCCTTTCACTCTTCCCCGTCTTAAGCAGTATACAATTAAGAAAGGGCTTATGAATTATATTTACCTTTCTGTTTCTTTTTCTTGTCCAACTTCTGAGAATCATCGCCGGTTGTCACATTGTTTTCGGGACGCGACGATCCCGTCACTTTTGGCGTTGTCTTCTGCCTTTTGCCTTTGTCAAACTCTGCATTGCTGTTCATCACATCTGCAGTTCTTTTGATAGCTGCATTTCCCTCAGGAGTGGATATGTCAGCTTCTGGCTTACGTCGCAGTTTAGAATCGGTGTTGGGCGGTTTTGCTGCAGAGGAATAATGGCAATAAACATATGCATGAATATACAAGGATGAGTGAATAGTGTTTAACGGTACATCAACACATTATAGATTATTTAGAGCCGCACCAGAGAGAGGGAAGTATACATAGGATTCCGGGCAGGGAACATTCCCTATTTTTACTCCATTATTCCAATGTATTTTTTACGTGCTCGGTGGACAGACCGCCCGTTTTACGTCCTTATCCGACGGACGAGGCAAATGGAAAATGTCATGCTCAAAAACAAAAACCCTCGACGAAACTAAGACACATATTCATTGGTCAATTTCAAGTGTCTGTGTCCCATCTATCGTGTTTTTTTGTCAGTTGACTTTATTGTGCGTGTGACATGTATTATGCAGGGTCAGGTGGAGCAACATTACACTTAACATATATCACTCTTTTGAACGGTTCGTAGTCATAGTCATATATTTGCCACATAACCACATATAGACATTGGCAACATCGATTGAAATAGTCGAAAATAGTCGGGGTTTTTTGTGTGTTGTTTTTAGGGGCTTGGGCGGGGGTGGGGGGGGGGGGGGGGTGGGGGGGGGGTGGGGGGGGGGAGGGTTTGAAATTACGGACACGGGCAGTAGAGCAGTCTTTTACAGCCAACTGTGTGATTATTGACAGTAAATTGGAATGAATGCATTATTATTTAAGGTAATTTATAACTCTGTCATAGATGGTGAAAATGGTTGCCTTTATATCCGTTTCAGAAGAGCCTTCAAATGGTCATATCTACTTTGTGTATCCATCCGATTTTGAAAATTCGTTCACCCTTGTCCAATAATCCTCAACATTAAAGCTTTTTTGTATATATGCCTATTTCCTATTTAAATATAAAGTTAAATATGTGAGGCAGAGTAGAAATTCTGAATTTACCATTGCTGGTTCCAGGAACAGGATATGGCATGAAAAACGTCGCCACAGCACTGACGCCTACAGGCACGTGACCAGAGTCCACATCACTGACACTTACAGGCAAGTGGGTAGAGCCCACATAACTGACACCAGCATGCACGTCATGCCGCACGTGGGTAGATGAGCACGATAAATCTACAATATAAACGAGAAACTATCTTTAAATCGTATAATTTAATTGTATATGTAGTTATATTGTTAATACATATAGTACTTAGTTTGACCTGAGTTTCTAAATATAATTTAGTGACATGCGATCATTGTAGTGCCAGACACTAATTATTTAGTGTCACACACTCATTATTTAATGTAACACATTAATTATGTAGTGTCACACAATCTTTATTTAGTGCCACACATTCATTATTCAGTCAAACACTCACTATTTAATGTAGTGTCACACTCAGTATTAAGTGCCACACACTCATATTTAGTGTCACAAACTCATTGTTTAGTGTCACACACTCATTATTTAGTGCCACACACTCCTTCGTGTCACACAATCTGTAGTTAATGCCAAACACCCATTATTAAGTGCCACACATTCATATTTAGTGTCACACACTGATTATTTAATGCCACACACTCAATAGTTAGTGCCACACACTCTTTAGTGTCACACAATCTGTAGTTAATGCCACACACTCATTATTTAGTGCAACACACACTAACTTATTTAGTGCCACACAGTCATTATTTAGTGTCACACAATCTTTATTTAGTGCCACACACTCATTATTAAGTGACACACACACTTTAGTTAGTGCCACACACACCTTATCTAGTGCCTCACACACATTGTTTAGTGAAATAAACTCACTATTTAGTGCCACACACTCATTATATAGTGCAAAATAATTATTTAGTGCCACACACTCAGTATATAGTGCAACATAATAATTTAGTGCCACACACTCATTATATAGAACAAAATAATAATTTAGTGCCACACACTCAGTATATAGTGCAACATAATAAATTAGTGTCACACACTCATTATTTAGTGCCACACTCGCATTATAGTGCAACACAGTCATTATTTAGTATCACATAGTCTTTATTTAATGTCATACATTCATTATTAAGTGCCACATACACTTTAGTTAGTGCTTCACACACCTTATATAGTGCCACACACTCATTATTTAGTAAAATACACTCACTATTTAGTGCCACACACTCATTATATAGTGCAACATAATGATTTAGTGCCACACACTCATCATTTAGTGAAATACACTAATTATTTAGTGCCACACACTCATTATATAGTGCAACATAATAGTTTAGTGCCACACAATCATTAGTTAGTGAAATACACTCATTATTCAGTGCCACACACAAATTATATAGTGCAACATAATAGATTAGAGCCACACACTCATTTTTTTGTTCCACACTCTCATTTCTTATGTCTCACACTCATTAGTAAGTACCACACAATCATTTTTGTATACCACGAACTCATTAGTAAGTGACACACACACTCATTATTTAGTGCCACACACTCATTATTAAGTGCCACACACTGATTATTAAGTGCAAACACTCATTATTAAGTGACACACACTCATTATTCAGTGCAAACACGCATTATTAAATGACACACACACGCATTACTAAGTGCAAACACGCATTATTAAGTGACACACACACACTCAGTATTTAGTGCCACACAATCATTATTAAGTGCCACATACTCATTATTAAGTGCAAACACGCATTATTAATTGTCACACTCTCTTTATTTAATGAAACACACTTATTATTTAATGCCACGCACTCATTATTAAGTGCCACACAATCATTATTAAGTGCCACATACTCATTATTAAGAGCAAACACGCATTATTAATTGTCACACTCTCTTTATTTAATGAAACACACTTATTATTTAATGCCACGCACTCATTATTAAGCGCCACACACTCCTTATTTAGTGTCACGCACTCATTCTTAAATGCCGTATTCTCATAAGTTTGTGCCATACACTCATTAATTAGTGCCACACAACCATTGTTTAGTGCTACACAATCGTTATTTAGTCTGCATGTAAAGGTTCTATAACCGCGCACCAACACAAAAAGATACACATATAAACAATTACCACTTCATAAATAACATAGGCTTCAGTTTATAGTTTCAACACGCACATATCATAATCCCCCGTCAGACTTACCTATCATGAAAATTAAGATATAAATCTCGGTATTGCCAAAGCAGCATAGGCGATGCGATTCCTGGGCTTGTAACCACAATAAAGAACGCTCATTTAAACTCACCATTAAACATATTCTTCTGTTGTTTCCAGTTCAGATGATACAAACATCAGATACTAAAGACTGTGAAGAATGCTTGATTGTGACTTAAACACGTTGCATAGTAACGACGTTGTTACGTCACATGTGTGACTTCGTAAGGATGTGTTTGTTTGGGGTTTAACCATAACGCCCTGGTTTAACGTCACTTCAGCACATTGTAGGCTATATATGACGATAGATTTTAAGTGGTAGAGGCAGACTTAGTCCCCGATTCCCTAGACATAGACAATATTATGTCAGTGCATTTTACTATCAAGTTTATTAGGCGAGGCTCAGAAAACGAGGCTCTATTTATTTTCTGTATGAATTACTATTATTATCTATTTCGCAGAATGTTACGCTTATTGAGGACGTCGCCATGTTGTTGTTTTTGTTTGTTTTCTGATGTCAGATAACGTGACGTACATGACGTCAGATAACGTTACGTAAAATAAACGCCGAGGGATTCCGCATTGATTTGCGTTAATGGTAAAGCAAATTTATTAGGCAGAAAAGTGCATGTATGCATGATACATTTGTTCACCTATCACATCTTGCCTTATTTAGGTGACATGGAACTTCGCAATCGTAACATCTCGGTCATCCCTTCATTCTTCGGGATCACATTGCGAAGTAGTTAACGAGATGTTGCGAATGGAACCTTCGCAGCGGTTCAGGTTTACCACCACTAATTACATGTAAACCTCCGAGGTGTATCGAATGTAGTTCCTATAATAAAAAGTAATCCCTCTTTTTTTGATGGAAATGGACATTATACGTAGGGGAAAACTGCCCATTTCTATTCGATTTTGTGGTTATATGTATAAGAAGCGTATTAATAGGTTTTACTGGATCACTGATGAACATTTTCAAAATTTCGACTCTATGCTTACACTTTGTGAGCAATGAAAACAGTCGATCAATAAAAACAGCTGTACCCTTGACCTGTTTAGTAAACAAACAAGAACTTTCTTACATGTCTTGTGACCCCACGTTTTCTGGTGATTTTTCAAGTGGAAAAATAGTTTTCTATATGAACATTACACTGCTGCATTATCCATACTTGAGTTGAATTTGCAGCAAATCATTAATATGTGACACTTTAACATTGGTGTCTATGGGGAGAATAATTAGTGCTTTCCTACCTTCATGAAAGTTTGTCAATTATTGCCAACGACTATGCGCCGTCTTTGATTTCAGACTAGGAGAAACGAAACACAGTCCAAAGTAAATATTATTTGCCCGTTTTACTGACTAGTTCAACTTAGGGAATAGTGAAATAATATTGTTATAATCAGCACACGGTTTCAAATAATTCCATGAACAATCTGGATAGGCCTGTATGAGGTTATGCCCAGAGGCCACGGATCATAATGGTGTTTCTAAATGTTTGCGGATGTTTAATAATAATAATAATAAATTCTTTATTTCATGAAGGTATAACTCATTGATTATACAAACAATTGCACAACGCTTATCTTCCATGAGGCCTTCTAATAACAATAGCAACTAATAAACAATGTCAAGTGAATACATGCACACAACATTAATACTATGTTACAAGCTGGCATACAAAACAAGTATTCACTATTAAGTTATTAACACAACTTAATTTGAGCAGAACACCTGTTATATTGAAATAGAAATAGTTTATAATTGTATTTGAAAGCATAAATAGAAACAGAGGTCCGGATATTTTCTGGGCGTGTCCAAGTCCGCATGGCAACATAGGTAAAAAATTGTTTTACAATATTCGGATTTAGGTTAAGGATGTTTAATGTCATGTTTAATGCATGCTCTTAAATTATATCTATTATTTTCAGAATGTGTTATTAATTTACTTATGTATATTGGTGTAAGATTATGAATTGCTTTATAAACTAAAACACCTACTTGAAATTTACATCTTGTTTTAAATGACATCCAATTTAACTAATTGAAAAGATTTGCGGAAGGTGTATGTAAAGGTTTTATCCAAATTCAGCGTGCAATACTTTTTTTGTAAAGTAAGAACCTTTATACAATATGATTTAGTACAATAACTTCAGAGGATAGAACCATAATATTCGTCTTAAAAGAGTGAATTTACTCGATATATGATAACAGACTTTGCTTATCTGAACAACCCACTGTAGATGTTGATCTTTTGCAATTCCGAGAAGTTTTTGAAAAGACACTGCTTGTATCAGGTAATTATCTATCGAAAGCGTAAATTTTCGAGAATGATTTATTTGATATTTTGAACCTAATAGCATACATGCTGTTTTTGTAGGATTTATAACCATTTTATTTATAGAGGACCATTCATTTATGTTATCTAATGAGAAAATCTGACCATTTTGGATTGTCAAAACCATGCGTAGGAGAGTAATTAATATTAATGTCGCCTATAATGTATATTTCTTCGATTTCCTTTGAGGAAACGCTATACTGATCTTCAAAAGTATCAATCCAAGATTGTAAAGAATTAAGAGGTCTAGAAATAAAAGATGGAATAAATGGCTTGTTGCTTGGAAAACGTATTTCTAGCCAAATACTTTCTTTTAAATCATTTTCAAGATTCAACTCTACGTACCGATGGAATTTTATCACTAATGTATACTAAAATACCACCTCCATGTTTATGATTTCTATCTTATCTTTCAAAGTTATATCCATCAACACAAAAGCTCATTACCCGATACATTTTCAGACAGGAAAGTCTCACACAAGCCTAAAATATTGACAGAACCATGATTCCAAAGAAGTACTTTTAGCTCGTCAAGCTTAGGCATTATATGTTTCACATTTATGTTTGCTATTTTTAATCAATTTTGTTTTATTTGAAAAATGATTCTGAAACATTTGTGTTAGAATGTATATCTATCCTTCCATTACCATCCATTTTACAATATGTGCTAATAGGTTCCAGATGTGTACAAGCACTATTATAACTTTTTATATGTGTAACGTTTAAACCGCAATTGTCGTTGGAGTAGCTATTTTCCATCAATAGGTTCGGAAGTTTGAGTGTCATTTTCATTTTCGGATGACAACTATAAGGTTAACAGAGGAAGTAGGTTTAAATGGGGCTAAATTCAAATGTCGGTTATTACTTTCTCCCTGGTGAGCTAGTTTTTATGTGTGGGGGAGTGGAACCCACGATTGTCTCGCTTAACGGTGATCTGAGTTCGAATCCCCGCTTATTCTACTCCACATTGTTCCGCTCGTGTTACTCCAAGAACAACGTATATTCCATTTGACCAATAACTTAACCGTTGTGTTTTACGCAAAACATTAATTACAGCAATAAATACAGCACGCTTAATTAAAACTCACCTTTAAAATTCATATTCTGCCGTTGTTTCCGATTCAAACGATATAAACATCGGAGCAAGAAACACGCAACAGTTAAATACTGGAGAATGCTTGAATATGACGTTAACATGTTGCATAGTAACGACGTTGTTACGTCACATGACTGACGTCGGAATAGATCGTAAGGATTTGTTTGTTTGTTTGTGGTTTAACGTCCTGGATTAACGTCATTTTCAGCACATTGTAGGCTATATATGACGATCGATTTTCAGTGGTGGCAGCAGACTTAGCCCCGGATTCCCTACACATTTCTTTTTCCTATCACAGCTTGTCTTATTTAGCTGACACGGACCTTCGCATCGGTTCATGAAGGTTTGTCAATTATTGCCAACAACTATGTGCCGTCTTTGATTCCAGACTATGAGAAACGAAACACAATCCAAACTAAATACTCTTTGCCCGTTTTACTGACTGGTTTGACTTAGGGATTTGTGCAATCCAACAGTTGGGAAAATAGTTATACACATCACACGGTTTCAAATAATCCCAGGAACAATCCGGGTAGGCATGTATGAGGTTTGCGGATGACAACTATCTGGTTAACGAATGAGGGGTCTTGAGGTGGGGGTGGGGTGGAGGAAATAGGTTTAAATGGTGGCAGCAGACTTAGTTTAGACGTTTGTTTTACCTATCGCAACTTGCCTTATTTAGTTGACACGGACCTTCGCAGCGGTTCATGAAGGTTTGTCAATTATTGTAAAAAACTATGTGCCGTCTTTGATTCCAGACTATGAGAAACGAAACAGTTGGGAACTTGGGTAAGTTGGGAAATAGTTATCATAATGGTGTTTGTAGATGTTTGCGGACAAATATCTGGTTAAATAATGGCGGTAGCTAGTACTTTTCAGTGGGGCTGAATGCAAATTTTGTTTGTTATTTTCTCGCTGATGAGGCCTGAAAAAACGATTGCCTGACTTTGCGGCGATCTGAGTTCGAATCCCCGCTTATTCTACTCAACATTGTTCCGGTCGTGTTATTTAAGGATTGTTTTTCATTTTTTGCGATGTTATCGAAGTATAACACGGCAATGATGGGTTTTATACAAAATGTGTTACCCATCATTGACGTGTTATACTTCGATAACATCTCAAAAAATGAAAAACAATCCTTATAATTACAAACTTATATATATCAATGATAATCTTTGCTGACAGTCGATTTTTATTTCACATGTCACAGTAAGCTCTGAATTAAATTAATTTCAGTTGAACCGATGAGCCAAATCACACATTTCCAAATAGATCTACTAAAATAGGCCTAGATTTTTACGTTTCCCAAAAAAAAATGTTTCTAGTGGCGTAGCTGCTTTTAGGCACTGCAAACCCCGACCGAAAACCTTTTCCGTGATAGGCTATGCTCTTTTTATCCCCAAAAGTGTCTCCCAAAACTCGCTAGAGTGCACCATTTTACCAGCGGAAAAAGGTTTAAAATATCGGTTATTCTTATTGATTAAGCTTTTTAAAATAACATGACATACTGTACACATAATCAAGCGTTACGATTGTAATATTAAGACAAAGTGTTTACCTTTACTGAGTATCTGTTTAAATCCGCTGTTTATTTACATTCGTTGTGACGTTATAGATTTAAAAAAGTGACGTCATGTAACATTCGTTACGTCATCGTAAATAGGAAAGAAAATCAGGGGCGTAGGCAGGTGGAAGGTCGGAAGCCGGTACCGTTCCATTTTTTTCACTAATATAGTGTTTGGAAGCCCGAGCATACCCCGGACCCCTTTCGCCGCTCAAATAAAATGTTGGGCTTCTAGTTTAGTCTGCGCTTGCGCAATTGGAACTATTTTATTGTGACGTGTTATTGAGAAATAACAGGACACTTTTAAGAATGACTAACCAATCAGAATGCAGTTAATATGTGTATTGTTCGCAGTTTGTAATTATTCCAAGAACAAAGTATATTCCATCATGCCCATTTGACCAATAAATTAATAACCGTTGTGTTTTACACAAAACAGTAACCAGGCTATGGGAGTCTCTGTACGGTGGAAACCAATGAGTTGAGCAAACATTGCGACCACATGGTGCACAGGAACTGGTCACTTTTAATTTTTGCCCTCTATTATTATAATTATCTATAATTAAAGGAGATGATCGGGCAATTTTGGAAAATGCTAGTGTTCTTTTTCAGAGGTCAAGCAGACGTTCGAAACAATCTCAATTACACGCACACATTCAAATGATAAAAACATTGGAGCAAGAAACACGCAACAGTTAAATACTGGAGAATGCTTGATTATGACGTTAACATGTTGCATAGTAACGACGTTGTTACGTCACATGACTGACGTCGAAATAGATCGTAAGGATTTTTTGTTTGTTTGGGGTTTAACGTCGTGGTTTAACGTCCTTTTTAAGCACATTGCAGGCTATATATGACGATCGATTTTAAATGGTGGCAGCAGACTTAGTCCCGGCTTCCCTAGACATTTTTTTACCTATCACAGCTTGCCTTTTTTAGCTGACACGGACCTAAGCTGCGGTTCATGAAGGTTTGTCAATTATTGCCAACAACTATGTGCCGTCTTTGATTCCAGACTAGGGGAAACCAAACACAATCCAAAGTAAATATATTAGGGATTGTGCAATCTAACATTTGGAAAATAGTTATACACAGCACACGTTTTCAAATAATCCCAGGAATAATCCGGGTAGGCATGTTTGAAGTTATGCCAAGAGGTCACGGATCATAATGGTGTTTGTAGATGTTTGCGGATGACAACTATCTGGTTAACGAATGCGGGTGTGGGGGTGAGGGGGGGGGGGGGGTGGAGAGGGGGCGGGGTGGAGTAAGTAGGCTTAAATGGGGCTGAATTCAAATTTCGATTATTACTTTCTCGCTGGTGAGCTACTTTTTGTGGAGACGAAAAAAACGATATCCCTCGCTTAACGGCGATCTGAGTTCGAATCCCCGCTTATTCTACTCAACACTGTTCCGGTCGTGTTACTCCAAGAACAACGTATATTCAATGTGACAAATAAATTAATAACCGTTGTGTTTTACACAACACAGTAAGTACAGGAATAATTACAGCACGCTTAATTAAAACTCACCTTTAAAATTCATATTCTGCAGTTGTTTCCCATTCAAATGATAAAAATATCGGAGCAAGAAACACGCAACAGTTAAATAATGAAGAATGCTTGATTATGACGTTAACATGTTGCATCGTAACGACGTTGTTACGTCACATGACTGACATCGAAATTTGTTTGTGGTTTAACGTCCTGGATGAACGTCATTTTCAGCACATTGTAGGCTATATATGACAATCGATTTTAAATGGTGGCAGCAGACTTAGTCCCGGATTCCCTAGACATTTGTTCTACCTATCGCAGCTTGCCTTATTTAGTTGACAGGGACCTTCGCAGCGGTTCATGAAGGTTTGTTAATTATTGCCATCAACTATGTGTCGTCTTTGATTCCAGACTAGGAGAAACGAAACACAATCCAAACTAAATATTCTTTGCCCGTTTTACTGACTAGTTTAACTTAGGGATTTGTGCAATCCAACATTTGGAAAATAGTTATACACAGCACACGGTTTCAAATAATCCCAGGAATAATCCGGGTAGGCATGTATGAGGTTATGCCAAGAGGTCACGGATCATAATGGTGTTTGTAGATGTTTGCGGATGACAACTATCTGGTTAACGAAAATTAAAATTTCGATTATTACTTTCTCCCTTGTGAGCTACTTTTTGTGGAGACGAGAAAAACGATATCCCTCGCTTAACGGCGATCTGAGTTCGAATCCCCGCTTATTCTACTCAACATTGTTCCGGTCGTGTTACTCCAAGAACAACGTATATTCCATTTGACCAATCAATTAATAACCGTTGTGTTTTACACAACACATTAACTACAGGAATAAATACAGCACGCTTAATTAAAACTCACCTTTAAATTGCATATTCTGCCGTTGTTTCCGATTCAAATGATAAAAACATCGGAGCAAGAAACACGCAACAGTCAAATACTGGAGAATGCTTGATTATGACGTAAACATGTTGCATAGTAACGACGTTGTTACGTCACATGACTGACGTCGGAATTTGTTTGTTTGTTTGGGGTTTAACGTCCTGGTTAACGTCATTTTCAGCACATTGTAGGCTATATATGACGATCGATTTAAATGGTGGCAGCAGACTTAGTCCCGGATTCCCTAGACATTTGTTCTACCTATCGCAGCTTGCCTTATTTAGTTGACATGGACCTTCGCAGCGGTTCATGAAGGTTTGTCAGTTATTGCCAAATATTTGCCATTTTTGATTCCAGACTAGGGGAATCCAAACACAATCCAAAGTAAATATGCTTTACCTGTTTCACTGACGAGTTTAACTTAGGGATTGTGCAGTCTTATCTTTGGTAACTAGTTACACACAGCACACGGTTTCAAATAATCCCAGGAATAATCCGGGTAGGCATGTATGAAGTTATGTCAAGAGATCACGGATCATAATGGTGTTTGTAGATGTTTGCGGATGACAACTATCTGGTTAACGAATGAGGGTGTGGGGATGGGTGGAGGGGGTGGGGGGAGGGGGTGGAGAGGGCGCGGGGTGGAGTAAGTAGGTTTAAATGGGGCTGAATTCAAATTTCGATTATTACTTTCTCCCTGGTGATCTACTTTTTGTGGAGACGAGAAAAACGATAACCCATGCTTAACGGCAATCTGTGTTCGAATCCCCGCTTATTCTGCTCAACATTGTTCCGGTCGTGTTACTCCAAGAATAACGTATATTCCATTTGACCAATAAATTAAAAACCGTTGTGTTTTACACAACACAGTAAGTACAGGAATAAACACAGCACGCTTAATTAAAACTCACCTTTAAAATTCATATTCTGCCGTTGTTTCCGATTCAAAAGATAAAAACATCGGAGCAAGAAACACGCAACAGTTAAATACTGGAGAATGCTTGATTATGACGTAAACATGTTGCATAGTAACGACGTTGTTACGTCACATGACTGACGTCGGAATAGATCGTAAGGATTTGTTTGTTTGTTGGGGGTTTAACGTCCTGGTTAACGTCATTTTCAGCACATTGTAGGCTATATATGACGATCGATTTTCAGTGGTGGCAGCAGACTTAGTCCCGGATTCCCTACACATTTTTTACCTATCACAGCTTGCCTTATTTAGTTGACACGGACTTTCGCAGCGGTTCATGAAGGTTTGTCAATTATTGCCAAAAACGATGTGCCTTCTTTGATTAAAGACTATGTGAAACGAAACAAATCCCAAGTAAATAGTCTTTTCCCGTTGTACTGACTAGTTTAACTTAGGGAATTTGTGCAATCCAACAGTTGGGAAAATAGTTATACACATCACACGGTTTCAAATAATCCCAGGAATAATCCGGGTAGGCATGTATGAGGTTATGCCAAGAGGCCACGGATCATAATGGTGTTTGTAGATGTTTGCGGATGACAACAATGAGGGGTGTTTGAGTGGGGGTGGGGGTGGAGGAAATAGGTTTAAACGGGGCTGAATTCAAATTTCGATTATTACTTTCTCCCTTGTGAGCTACTTTTTGTGGAGACGAGAAAACCGATATCCCTCGCTTAACGGCGATCTGAGTTCGAATCCCCGCTTATTCTACTCAACATTATTCCGGTCGTGTTACTCCAAGAACAACGTATATTCCATTTGACCAATCAATTAATAACCGTTGTGTTGTACACAACACAGTAACTACAGGAATAAATACAGCACGCTTAATTAATACTGAACTTTAAAATTCATATTCGACCGTTGTTTCCGATTCAAACGATAAAAACATCGGAGCAAGAAACACAAAACAGTTAAATACTGGAGAATGCTTGATTATGACGTTACCATATTGCATAGTAACGACGTTGTTACGTCACATGACTGACGTCGACATAGATCGTAAGGATTTGTTTGTTTGTTTGTGGTTTAACGTCATTTTCAGCACATTGTAGGCTATATATGACGATCGATTTTAAATAGTGGCAGCAGACTTAGCCCCGGATTCCCTAGACGTTTGTTTTACCTATCGCAGTTTGCCTTATTTAACTGACACGGACCATCGCAGCGGTTCATGAAGGTTTGTCAATTATTGCCAACAACTATGTGCCGTTTTTGATTCCAGACTAGGAGAAACCAAACACAATCCAAAGTAAATATTCTTTGCCCGTTTTACTCACTAGTTTAACTTAGGGATTTGTGCAATCTAACATTTCGAATATAGTTATACACAGCACACGGTTTCAAATAATCCCAGGAACAATCCGGGTAGGCATGTATGAGGTTATGCCAAGAGGTCACGGATCATAATGGTGTTTGTAGATGTTTCCACTTTTCTGAAATTATTCAGATTTTTTTTATTTTCTCTTTGCGGGGGTTGGCGTGGCTCAGTGAATAGCGCGTTGGACTTGTACTATAAATCATGTACGAAAATATACTGTACAGCACATTTTCTTGGTTGTGTTAAGCATAATCACTCTCGATTTTCTTTCCATTAAATAACTTTAACCATTACATAACTTCCTTTACATTAAGGTTTATAGTCCCTCCGCCAATTAAACCAATAGGATACCCTAATGGTATAAGAACAATACAGTCTGGCATTTCTATGACAGTTATACCAAACAAGTGTATCATAATGACTTTAAATGTGCACTACCTTATTTGCTGCACTCTCCTTTTTCTCTGTACTGTTTGGGTTATTCTTTCAAATGCAACATGTTCTGCGGCGATTTGATGCTGTGCATCAGTTTTTCTTGTACTAAATTACTAAAGTAAAGCCGAGTACCAAACAATTAAAAAATAGATAGTTACTGTATTCCCCATTTACGAATGAGGAAGATGAACTAAAATTACCGACGATAGTTGTTAGAAAAGTTGCTTCTTCACATAATTGGCATAACTTTGTTTCAGTAAAAATATAACAAAACAAATGCAACGCATTCTGCTTCTTTCACGCCCCTTCAACATGACAAAGGATCTAGCCAGTAAATCCTCTTCGACCAACCTACGCCGTCAGTACTTTGATTACTTTTTTTAAAACCGCTCTAGCTACGCCCCTGAGCAATATATATACCATGACACGGGGAATCAATATGTTTTAACACGCTATGCCAGTATAATTTTTAAAAACAGTTTGCACTTTTCATGTATTATCTCACGTATAATCAGACACACCCGTACAGAAATTTTATGAATATACCGGTACATCTCAAACTAACCGTAATGCACGAGGAATCAATATGTTTTAACACGCTATGCCAGTATACTTTTTAAAAACAGTTTGGACTTTTCATGTATTATCTCACGTATAACCAGACACACCTGTCCAGAAATTTGATCAATATACCGGTACATATGCTTACAATTTAGCTCAAACTAACCGTAATGAAAAGCGTTTACAAACGGTAGTCAGATGATGCGAACGCTGGCTACACCCGTAGAAAAAAAATGTGAATCACCGGTTTTCGTGTGCTTTATTGTGGCTTACAAATTCGAGTTATTCTCGCCTAGCAGGGTAGTGAAGTGTTAAAACGTTCAATTGGATCACTTTTCAAAATTTCCATCTGTACATGTCATGTTCCTATTTATTTATTTTTTTATCAGAACGTGCTATTTAATGCAACATTGCAAAGCTGTAAACAACCGAAAAAAAATAGGAATATTTTGTAACTTAACAGTGTATAAATCATATCTTGAAAACATAAAACAATACTTACAATCATTCTCGTGTACTTGGTCAGTATGCGATTGTTCACTTGGAAGTTTTAAAGAACATTTTCTTCTTCAAACATCACTCAAACAAGTTCAGCAATTCATTTTCGGTTGTTTGCAGCTAGGCATGCATTAAATAGCCCGTTTTGATATTTTTTTTTAGAAAATTCGCCGCCATGCTTGCTCAAATTATCGGTTTCCATCGTACAGGCTTGGTAACTACAACAATAAACAAAGAACGTTTATTTAAAACTCACCATTAATAGGCATATTCTTCCGTTGTTTCCAATTCAAATGATACAATCACCGGAGCAAGAAACAAGCAACAGTTAGATACTGGAGTATGCTTGATTATGACGTTATCACGTTGCATAGAAACGACGTTGTTACGTCATATGCGTGACTTCGAAACCGCTTTCTCGTAAGCATTTGTTTGTTTGGAGTTTAACGTCATGTTTCAGCACATTTAGGCTGTGTATGACGATCGAGTTTATTGGTTGAAGCAGACTTATTCCAGTCCAGTATACTTCCCGCCATCCGTAAGAATCAAACGTTTCAAACGCAGAATCTTTACCCTCTCGACCACGGAAGTTAATTTCACTTTTAACAATATTACAGCACGGTGTATATGTGTAACAGTGAGCGCTGCGCTCATCAACTGTATAATGCGAAATTCTTTAGATAAAATTGGAACCTGTAGGGTCTAAACCACTACTCATTGCTGCCTGCTATAAACCGAAAGAATCTGATATCTTAAGCAATACTGAATTCAGAAGATCTCTTGGACTGCTAAGACAGGTCAAAGGTTTTGGGAGATTTTAATTTTCAGAAATTCACATGGGAGGACAACATCCCCTACATCAAACTTGACTGTAAGTTCATCAACCTGTATGAAGAATTTGCAGACTTGCTAAATAAGTACAACTTAAACAAATGATCACTGAACATGCTGAACCAACTAGAGGTGAGAGTGTCCTAGACTTATTCCTATAGCAATCCAATAGTTGGAAAATAGTTATACACATCACACGGTTTCAAATAATTCCAGAAGCAATCCGGGTAGGCATGTATATGAGGTTATGCCAAGAGGCCACGGATCATAATGGTGTTTGTAGATGTTTGCTTACAAATATCTGGTTAAATAATGGCGGTAGGAAGTAGGTTTCAGTGGGGCTGAATGCACATTTTGTTTATTACTTTCTCGCTGGTGGGTTTTTGTGGGGCCTGAAAAAACGATTGCCTGACTTTACGGCGATCTGAGTTCGAAACCCCGCTTATTCTACTCAACATTATTCCAAGAACAAAGTATATTCCATTTGACCAATAAATTAATAACCGTTGTGTTTTACGCAAAACAGTAACCAGGCCATGGAAGCCTGTACGGTGGAAACCAATAATTTTAGCAAAACATTGCGGATTAAAAAAGTCAAAACACAAGGTGGGTGGAAATAAATCCGTAAGTTGATTTGTATATTATTTTTAAAACTTTGTTTTGGATGCCAATTATTTTCATGAATACACCTGAATTGAATGGATACAGTAGAAAATGTCTGCATGCCCAAATCAATGAGACATCTGGGTTGAAAATATGGTATTGACGAATTCCTCGCGAAATCAATGAACGCTTCATGTTCAAACATTTTAAGAATAATTCGCGTCTTTTCTTCCTGAAGTTTATTTACTAAATTGTCTTATAAAGTAGATTGTCTTATAAAGTAGATATTAAAGAATGTATACATGGTTTTATATTACCTGAATTTTGAATAATACATTGCCTTCAAATTTTGTAAGTAAGTCACAGTATGACACTTATTTGTTGCTCAACATTTGGGCGGAAATACTGTACATGGCTATGAGGAGACAATTATGTACATGGCTATGAGGAGACAATTACGCGTGTTAAGAGCAATATTTTGAAACATCTGTACGAGTGTTTCTGATAGAATATGTTCTACAAAAAAACATGTTTTACTGAGAGTATGTTTTACAAACAAGATGTAAACCTAGAATTCGATCAAGAATTTTATTTCTGTAAATAATGAATGGTTCTGTGGAAAGCGCAGAACTCCGTAAATGCAAGTTCCCGGCTGATTTATGTCAACAACAACTCATGTATTTATGTTGAAGTAAAATTGTAGCATCAGCATCATCAACAATTGTTAAATTTTCTGTTGAAGTATGTGTATACGGTTGAACGTCATTTTAAACTGTCGTTCAATCATGTGCCTGTGTCATACTTTTCTTCTCAAATCAAAAATGAATACCATTTCTTTATAACATGTTTGAGAATAATGTTCTTAAATGCATTAATGATGATTCTAATACACCCGCACTATATAGCCTAGTTTAAAATATCTCGTTATATTGAACGATATATCACTGTAATTTTTGCAACGTTAGGAGAATAAGCATTGCGCAGTGCGCATTACGCATTGTAATGTATGCAACGTTAGGAGAGTAAGCAAAGCAATGCGAAAGATTTCAGATGTGTGCGTTATTTTCACATTTTAGGGGTATTAGAATAGAAATAGAACATCGTTTACGGTGAATTATCAGGGTTTGTCGTTCAATTGTAAACAATAATTTCACTCGCCCTTCGGGCTCGTGAAATTAATGTTTACAATTGAACTCCAAACCGTGATATATTAAACGATAATTCACAGTAAACGATGTTCTATTTCTTAAATATAAGATGTTTTTTTGCTTCTCCTGTAAAAATTTCTAAAAGTGAGTTACAATAGTTTCGCGTTAAACCCTCGATCTTTAATTCTAAAAAAATATAAAAAGATCGGACAGGGAAAGTACCACAACCATAAAAGGGTTGACAAAAGGGCTACCGCCTTGGAACGGTTAGTGGCAAAGTATGCCACTGGGGGTTTAAACCGGTTCTAGGGTGCACCAAACCTCACACTTACCCTACTGTCATCCCATTAAAACAGGACAGTGTAAATAAAGAAATCCCTGCCATGATCTAATCTCTAACCAACAAGGCAGTATCAATAGGCAATATAAGTAAAACGTGTAAATATAATACAAAAAAATAGCCTAGAAAGCCACAATGAAGGTACTCAATGACTTGGCAGAAGCCAGAGAAACAAGAGTATAAACCCTTAAGGGCAGGACAAGAAAGATCATAGGCAAACATCATACGCCACCGTCCCAATGGGCTTTAGGTACGCGTCATCATAGGGTCCACAGCATGTCCGGTCATCGTACACTTAAAGAGGAAAGCAAAGTGCCGAACTGTAAAAGGGTCCACCACCAAGCATGCAGTACGTTGCAAAATGATAGCGTTATAACCTCTTTTGAGTTTAACAAAGATAGTATGAAAGTGATCATGACGAAGAATCTTACGAAGTTTATATAAAACACTAGTTTTGATGGTGAAAATAAATACGATTAATTGGTCCTGCTCGATTTTAATACAATACAATAACATAACTTTGACATATCGATACAGCATTCCGCGGTGGCCGAGAGGTTAGCATAGCTGCCATAAGTGCACATTTTTATTTCAATGCACGATAATCAAGGGTCGATTCCAGGTGAACGCGAAAACATATGTATTGACTTCCTTTTTCAAATAAACAAATCAATAAAATTAAAGTAGGTCGGTATGGATTTGTTTAAAATCGGTTATTGTCAATAATAGGAAAATTGCTCTTCAGTAAATTTGTTCGTATTCAAAGAATGTATGTTGACTAGCACTTTCATATAAATGAACAAATATATCATGAATATTTTTTTTATTGCAAAAAAAAAATTGGTGTGTGTGTGTTGGGGGGTGGGGGGTCTCACCATGTCGAACATTAATCTTGGAGGGTGTGTGGGGGGGGGGGGGGGGGGGGCTCACCATGACGAACATTAATCTTGAATATTTCTCAAATTATTAAGATTTTTTATTTTCTCTTTACGGGGCTGGCGTGGCTCAGTGAATAGCGCTTCGGTCTTGTACTTTAAGTCATGTACGATAAGTTTAATTAAAAATATACTGTGCAGCAGATGTTCTTGGTTGTTTGTTAAGTGTTAAGCATAATCACTCTCGATTTTCTTTCCTTTAAATAACTTCCTTTACATTAAGGTTTATAGTCCCTCCGCCAATTAAACCAATAGGATTCCTTAATGGTATAGGAACAATTCAGACTGGACTTTCTATGACAGTAATACCAAACAAGTATATCATAATGACTTTAAATGTGCACTACCAGACTTATTTGCTGCATTCTCCTTTTTCTTTGTACTTTTTTGGTTATTCTTCCAAATGCAACATGTTCTGCGGCGACTTGATGCTGTGCATCGATTTTTCTTGTACTGAATTACTAAAGTAAAGCCGAGTACCAAACAATTAAAAAATAGATTGTTAATGTATTCCCCATTTACGAATGAGGCAGATGAGCTATCGTGGTTAGAAAACTTGCTTCTTCACATAAATGGCATAACTTTGTTTCAGTAAAAATATAACAAAAAAAATTCAGCTTCTTTCACGCCCCTTCATCATGACAAATGATCTAGATTCTCTTCGACCAACCTACGCCCTCAGTATTTTCAGTACTTTGATTACGTTTTAAAACCGCTCTAGCTACGCCCCTGAGCGCTATATGTAATCCCACCATGACACGAGCAATCAATATGTTTTAACACGCTATGCCAGTATATTTTTTAAAAAAAGTTTGGATTTTTCCTGTATTATCTCACGTATAACCAGACACACCCGTACAGAAATTTGATCAATATACCGGTACATATGCTTACAATTTAGCTCAAACTAACCGTAATGAAAAAAATTGTTTACAAACGGTTCATGCAAATGACACTGACGCTGGCTACACCCGTAGGAAAAAAATGTGAATCACCGATTTTTGTGTGCTTTATTGAGGCTTCCAAATTCGAGTAATTCTCGCTTAGCAGGTTAGTAAAATGTTAAAAAGTTCAATTGGATCGCTTTTCAAAATGTCCATTGTACATGTCTCTATTTTTTTTTATCAGAACGGGCTATTTAATGCAACATTGCAAAGCAGTAAACAACCGAAATAAAATAAGAATATTTTGTAACTTAACAGTGTATATATCATATCTTGAAAACATAAATCACACACACTCATTATTTAGTGTCACCCAATCTTTAATTAGTACGAGACACTCATTATTAAATGCCACACACACACTATAATTAGTGCCACACACTCTGTATCTAGTACTTCATAATCATTATTTAGTGCCACACACTCATTCATTTTTAAGTGCCACACGATCTTTATCTTTAGTTCCACGCACTCATTATTTAGTGTCACACATTCATTATTAAGTGCCACACATTCTTTATCTAATACCTTCCACTCATTTAGTGGCATACACCCATTATTTAGTGCCACCCATTCTTTATCTAATACCACACACGCATTATTAAGTGTCACACGTATTATTTAGTGCCACACGCATTATTTAGTGCCACACACTCATTATTAAGTGTCACACTCACCATTTAGTGTCAAAAATTCATTATTAAGTGTCCTGCACTCATTATTTAGTGTCACACACTCATTATTAAGCGCCACACACGCTTTATTTAGTGCCACACACTCATACGTTAGTGCCATGCACCCATTATTTAGTGCCACACATCCATTGTTTAGTTCTACACACTCGATATTTTGTTTGCATGTTGGGTTCTATTTTTAGCTCGGCTTTTCTGAAGAGTTGAGTTGATTTGGGGTTTTACCGCGAACCAAAACAAAAAGGTACACATATAAACAATTACCACACATATAAACAATTACCACTCATATTAACAATTACCACTCCATAAATAACATAGGCGTCAGTTTCAACAAGCACATATCATAATACTCCGTCAAAAATACCAACCATGAACATTGAGATATTTTATTCTTGGTATTGTCAAAGAAATGCAGGCAATGCGATTCCTGGGCGTGGTAACCACAATAAAGAACGCTTATTTAAACTCACCATTAAAAGGCATATTCTTCCGTTGTTTCCAATTCAAATGATACAAACATCGGAGAAAGAAACACGCAACAGTTACATACTGAAGAATGGTTGATTATGACGTTAACACGTTGCATAGTAACGACGTTGCTACGTCACATGCCTGACGTCAAAATAGATCGTAGTCAAACTTCGTAGGATATGTTTGCTTGGGGGTTACCGTATCGCCCTGGTTTAACGTTATTTCAACATATTGTAGGCTATATATTGAGGGCTTAACGCGAAACTATTGTAACTCACTTTTTTTCAGAAAATGATTTTTTTTACATAATCCGTATCAGATACTGGCCCTTTATAATGTCACAAAATATTAGAGCTCGATTCTAAAATTTGGTGGAGAAAATTAAAGTATGTCATGTTATTGTATCTCATACAACTTTTATCTTTTAGTGCGGAACTATTGTAACTTCGCTTTAAGTCACTTAAATTAAGAACCAACAGTACAAGGAAAAAAGGATGTAATGTTTCTTAAAAGGTGCCTCTTTTCAGAATGATTAAGAAACAAAGGCGCTAATAGGAACTGTTATGCAAACATCATGCTGGTTTGGAGAAAAAGCTAACTTGTAAATGTAGTCAGTTACATACCGGTACATGTATTTACATCCTAATAAGGTAAAATTTATAAAAAAAAATGTTATATTTCGGACAAAGTTTAAGTATCTATCGGTATAGTGGACAAACTGTTTTATACTTTAACGCTTAATGTTGAAATCATGAAGAAAAGACCCAGTTGAACAGGTTTTTGACATCAGTCTTTTTAACAATGATTGTCGAGTTTGAATGTGTGGCAATTGAGAAGAAATTGTAGTTGTTTCTTTAAGCGCAGTGGGAAAAAAACACTGAGATTTTTAATACTATTTCTTTAAGTGTTTTACATAATTAGTAAGTAATGAATTAATAATTGAATAATAACTCATTTACTAGTATTATGAGAGAAAGTTTCCTCGTTACTTTACAAAAGTCGATGGTTTTATACAGGTTTAGGTGATTTCATCACTTTAACCTCCATGACCAATAAAAATAGCCTAACATATAAAAATTGTATCTGAAAAATGACTTAGGGTAACATAAATTACATAATTACGAACAACAACTTTATGCCAGGTAACAGTTTCATAAACCCCATTTAGGTACCTACGTACGTACGTACCTGCTTTGATGTTTATAATTCTACTTCAACTGGTCACAAAAATTAGAATAAAACACTTTTATTCAAAACATTCTGGAGTTACAATAAATACATTTGTTTATATTGGTCCATAATAACAAACAAGTTAATAATGATGAAAGGCGGATGTCTTATTAATGTGTTATTGTCTAAAATGTCCATCCCATCCCTCCAAAAATAAAAGAACAGAATTACACACGTGTAGGAAGAAGTTCTATTTATTGAGTAAAACCATATTGTCCATGCAACAGGCTAATCAGCACAATTTAATTATAAGGTTCAATGAAAATTGTTTTTGTTGAAATAGCTTACTAATTACACTACACTTTCGAATCCCCGCTTATTCTACTGATCATTGTTCCGGTCGTGTTACCCCAAGAATAACGTATATTCCATTTGACCAATGCATTAATAACCGTTGTGTTTTACGCAACAACTACAGGAATAAAAACAGCACGCTTAATTAAAACTCACCTTTAAAATTCATATTCTGCCGTTGTTTCCGATTCAAATGATAAAAAACACCGGAGCAAGAAACACGCAACAGTTAAATACTGGAGAATGTTTGATTATGACGTTAACACGTTGCATAGTAACGACGTTGTTACGTCACATGACTGACGTCGAAGTAGATCGTAAGGATTTGTTTGTATGTTTGTGGTTTAACGTCATTTTTAGCACATTGTAGGCTATATATGACGATCGATTTTAAATGGTGGCAGCAGACTTAGTCCCGGATTCCCTAGACATCTTTTTACCTATCACAGCTTGCCTGATTTAATTGACACGGACCTTCGCAGCGGTTCATGAAGGTTTATCAATTATTGCAAACAACTATGTGCCGTCTTTGATTCCAGACTACACGAAACACAATCCAAAGTAAATACTCCTTAGCATGCTTAGGGAAGTGTGCAATCCAATAGTTCATAAACTTGTATGAAGAATTTGCAGACTTGCTAGAAAAGTACAAATTAATACAAATGATCACTGAACATGCTGAACCAACTAGAGGTGAGAGTGTCCTGGACTTATTCCTTACTAACAACTTAACATAAGTAAACGAAAAACAATTCAAAGTAAATATTCTTTGCACGTTTTACTGACTCAACTTAGAGAGTTGTGCAATCCAATAGCTGGAAAATAGTTATACACATCACACGGTTTCAAATAATTCCATGAACAATCCGGGTAGGCATGTATGGTGTTATGCCAAGAGGCCATGGATCATAATAGTGTTTGTAGATGTTTGCGGACAAATATCGCTTAAATAATGGCGGTAGGAAGTAGGTTTCAGTGGGGCTGAATGCAAACTTTGTTTATTATTTTCTCGCTCAAGAGATTTTGTGAGGCATGAAAAAACGACTGCCTGACTTTACGGCGATTTGAGTGCAAATCCCCGCTTATTCTACTCAACATTGTTCCGGTCGTGTTATTCCAAGAACAAAGTACATTCCATTTGACCAATAAATTAATAACAGTTGTGTTTTACGCAAAACAGTAACCTGGCTATGGGAGCCTGTACGGTGGAAACCAATGATTGGAGCAAAACATAGCGGATTTAACAAGTCAAAACCACAAGGAGGCTGGAAATAAATGCGTAAGTTGATTTGTATATCCTTTTTAATGTTTTGGATGCCAATTCTTTTCATGAATAAAGCTGAATTGAATGCATACAGTAGAAAACGTCTGCATGCCCAAATCAATGATCTATGGTGGTACTTGACGAACTCCTCGCGAAATCAATGAACGCTTCATGTTCAAACATTTTAAGAATAATTCGAGTCTTGTCTTCCAGTTTATTTACTAAATTGTCTTATAAAGTTGATATCAAAGAATGTATTCATGTTTTTGGATTACCTGAATTTTGCATATTGCGTTGCCTGCACATTTTGTAAGTAAGTCACTGTACGACACTTATTTGTTTCACATTTGGGCGGAAATACTGTACTTGTTAATGAGGAGATAATTACGCGTGTTGAGAGCAATATTTTGAAAAATCTGTACAGGTGTTTCTGATAGAATATGTTTTACAAAAAAACATGTTTTACAAACAATTGCCTGAGAATATGTTTTACAACCAAGATGTAAACCATGATTTCGATCAAGAAATTTATTTCTGTAAATAACGTATGGTTCTGTGGAAAGTGCAAATGTAATGCAATGAACTCCGTAAATGCAAGTTCCCCGTAAATGCAAGTTCCCGGCTGATTTATGTTAACAACAAGTCATGTATTTATGTTGAAGTAAAAAATTGTAGCGTCAGCTTCATCAACAACTGTTAAACTTTCTGTTGAAGTTTGTATACGGTTTAACGTCATTTTAAACTGTCGTTCAATCATGTGTGTGTGTCATTCTTTTCTTCTCAAATCAAAAATGAATACCATTTCTTTATATCATGTTAGAGAATAAAGTTCTTAAATGCATTAATGATGAATATAAGATGTTTTTTGCTTCTCCTGTAATTTTTTCTAAAAGTGAGTTACAATAGTTTCGCGTTAAACCCTCGATCTTTAATTCTAAAACACTAGTTTTGGTGGTGAAAATAAATACGATTAACTGATCCTGCTCGATTCTAATACAATACAATAACATAACTTTGACATATCGATACAGCATTCCGTGGTGGCCGAGAGGTTAGCATAGCTGCCATAAGTGCACATTTTGATTTCAATGCACGATAATCAAAGGTTCGATTCTAGGTGAAAGCGAAAACATATTTATTGCCTCTTTTATTTTAAATAAATAAATCAATAAAATTAAAGTAGGTCGGTATGTAATTGTTTTTAATCAGTTATTTTCAATAATAGGAAAATTGCTCTTTAGTGGATTTGTTCGTATTGAAAAAATACATGTTGACTAGCACTTTCATATAAATGAACAAATATATATCATGAATAAAACTATTTTTATTGCAATAAACAGTTTTGGGTCAGGAGGTGTTTGTGTGTGTGTGTTGTGTGTGGAGCTCACCATGTCGAACTATAATCTTGTATATGTTTCCACGTTTCTCAAATTATTCATATTTTTTATTTTCTCTTTAAGGGGGCTGGCGTTGCTCAGTGAATAGCGCGTTAGACCTTTATTTTAAGTTATGTACGAAAAGTTTAATTAAAAATATACCGTACAGCACATTTTGTTGGTTGTTTGTTAAGTGTTAAGTGTTAAGCATAATCTCTCGATTATTTTCCATTAAATAACTTCCTTTAAACTAATGTGTATAGTTCCTCCGCCAATTAAACTAATAGGATACCCTAATGGTATAGGAACAATACAGTCTGGACTTTCTATGACAGTAATACCAAACAAGTGTATCATAATGACTTTAAATTGTGCACTACCAGACTTATTTGCTGCATTCTCCTTTTTGTGTGTACTGTTTGTGTTATTCTTTCAAATGCAACATGTTCTGCGGCGACTTGATGCTGTGCATCAGTTTTTCTTGTACTAAATTACTAAAGTAAAGCCGAATACCAAACAATTAAAAATAGATTGTTAATGTATTCCCCATTTACGAATGAAGCAGATGAGCTAAAATTAACGACGATCTTGCTTCTTCACATATATGGCATAACTTTGTTTCAGTAAAATATAACAAAACAAATGCAACGCATTCTGCTTTTTTCACGCCCCTTCAACATGACAAAGGATCTAAACAGTAAATCTTCTTCGAGCAACCAACGCCGCTCAGTACTTTAAGTACTTTGATTATGTTTTAAAACCGTCAGTACTTTGATTATGTTTTAAAACCGCTCTTTCCATGCATTATCTCACGTATAATCAGATACACCCGTATAGAAATGTAATCAATATACCCGTACATACGCTTACAATTTAGCTCAAACTAACCGTAGCGCGGCGGATTTAACCGGAGGCCCCAGATTCAATCCTCCGTGGTGCCACTGAGTTTCGTCGGTGTGTTCTTGGGCAAGACACTTTACCTTAGCCTCGTCCGTCGGATGCGGACGTAAACCGGGCGGTCCCGTGTATCGGTCTATCCTCCGAGCACGTTAAAGAACCATAGGAACCTATTCGATAATAAGAGTAGGGCACGGTTCCCGGATTCCTATGTATCCTTCCCCTCTCTCTGGGGCGGCTCTAAATAACATATACTGTGTTGATAAGCCGTTAAACAACATTCAATTCAATTCAAACTAACCGTAATAGAAACCTCTAACAACCGGTACAATAAAATAACGCTGACGCTGGCTACACCCGTAGCAAAAAAATGTGAATCACCGGCTATATTGAGGCTTACAAATTCGAGTAATAGCTCACCTTGCAGGGTAGTAAAATGTTCAATTCTAACAGAAAATGAATTGCTTAACTTATTTGAGTGATATTTGAAGAAGAAAATGTTCTTTAAAATGTAACTTCCTAGTGAACAATCGCATACTGACCAAGTACACGAATGATTGTAAGTATTGTTTTATGTTTTCAAGATATGATTTATACACTGTTAAGTTATAAAATATTCCTATTTTATTTCGGTTGTTTGCTGATTTGTTATGTTGCATTAAATAGCCCTTTCTGATAAAAAATATGGACATGTACAGATAAATTTTGATAGAAAAGGGTGCTTAAAAAAATGATAAAATTTGACTTAAAATAAGATATTGCTAAGAAGCTTTATGAATACGGACCCTGATCACACTTATGCAGTGGTCACTTATGGGGAAATCACTCATATTAGTAATAATAATTAGGCAGAGTATTTGAAATGGTCAGTATTTCTATCTGTCTACCCATGTATCAAAACTTGTGTCAAAGTAATGTACATGTGTATTACCGGCATGAGGGCTCAATTATTGGAAGACTGAAACTTATACCTGCACTACCTTATCATGTATATATTTGACTGGATGCTACCCATAAGTTAATATAAAATTCTAGACATAGGTACATAATTTCGAAATTGTGGAATTGGGTTTCACTAGAAAAATTGACTTAGCAAGGCAGAATTTTGACACCCCGAATAAGGCATTTTGAGATTGCTTCAATGATACTTGTTGTGTTGTCAAAAATAATGAATGTGCCTAAACAATCTTATACACATGCTTCATTCGTTTCATAAACTTGTTTGATGCTGAAATAATTATTTTCGCATGATTTTATATTTTATTGGAAGTGGTCAATACAAAGCAGTAAATGTATTCGGCCAGGCCTGAACAACCTATAACACATGTGTTGTACATACAGCATATAAAAGAGACAATTACCATACCACCCTCCACAGTATGGCATAACTTTCGCAGATGAATTAGGTATTTGCAAAAAAGACAACGATTTTCAAGTATGTTATACCATCAACAAACTTCACCTACTTCTCCTGAACCACCACACATATCACATATATCACACACATACACACACACACACACACACACACCTTAGATCCACACCATATCCATATAACTATATAGAGATTTCACATGATATGGAAAAATGAGAAACGTTCTATCTGAATTGATTGAATTGAATTGGATTTTATAGTCGCACCAATAGCTAAGGTCATATGGCGACTTTCCAGCTTCCATTGGTGGAGGAAGACCCCAGGTGCCCCTCCGGGCAATTTTCGTGCACGGGCGGGCACCTGGGTAGTACCACCGACGTTCCGCAAGCCAGCTGGATAGCTTCCTCACATAAAGATTCCTAGGCCCCTGAGGGATCGAACCTACAGCGGTGAGGGGCAAGTGATTTCAAGTCAGAAACGTTAACTCTATCTGAAAACTTAATATATTGCATATACCATTAGATTATGGTCATTCACCAAGGTGTGTTTAAATGGTGACCGTGGAGTCAAATTTGACCACTCCCCACGTTATAGTTTTACATTGGGACATCGTTAACCCTTAACCCGCTAAGAGCGACTATAGTAGCCTTTGCGTCCATTGTAAACCCAGATCAGCCTGCGGGTAACTCACATTTGTCACAAAAATGGAATGGTCTTAATTCAAATAAAGAATAGTCCATTATATATACGTAGCGGGATAAGGGTTAAACAATTCTTCTTCTGTGAAACTACGGGAGCTAGAGGTATAAAGAGTTGATACAGTAGAAGCTTATGGTCATCTACCGAGTTTGTTTAAAGCGTTACCTTGGGGTCCGATTTGGCCCCACTCGAGGACTTACGTGCTTTACATAGACATATTTTGGTCAATTACAAGTTCAGGAGACGTTCTCGATAAAATCTGCAAAAACGTCAAGTTTTGTATATAAGTACTCACGACTTTTCAACACTGTGTACAACCTTACCATATTACCTTATCAAAGACAAACCTATTCAAAACTTTCGCTAGAGAAAAATACTACATTTTCGGCCTGTAACAATATTACAAAGTTTTTTTACTAACGGCTATTTTGACAATTACTCTATGTGGACTTGCCAAGAATTTAGTGAGGCATTTGATTTCCTATTAGATATAATTTTCGTCAGATATGGAACTACCGTTTATAGACAAATTGTTGGTATTCCTCTAGATACGAACTGTGTACATCTTGTCGTAGATTTGTTTTTGTATTGCTTTGAACGAGATTTCATGTTGAGTCTTTCACCAGACACTGAGGCAGATGTAACTGAAGCCTTTAATGACACCTCTCGTATCTGGATGACATATTGAACATTGACAATCCTTTCATTTCTACTATGGTTAACTATCTATCCTAAAGAACTTCAACTCAACAAAGCTAATATTTCTTATACTGTCGCTTCTTTTCTTGATTTACATATCTCTTTAAAAATTGTGAAATAATTAGTAAAATCTATGACAAGAAAGATGATTTTAATTTTGATATTGTTAATTATCCCCACTTAGATGGGGACCCCCCCCCCACCCACCCCCCCACCCCCCACACGCTACTTCTTATGGGGTCTATGTTTCTCAACTTAATTGTTTTTTCTAGAGCTTGTAGTCGAGTTGAGGACTTTATTATTCGTAATCTTTGTATAACTAAGAAGCTACTCCGTCAGGGCTACCGTTACCATAAACTTCGAAAAAACCTTTGCACAGTTTTATCATCGTAACCTTGATCGACTTTTAAAATATAAAAATAATTTAAGAACTCTTTTGCAACAAGGACTATCACAGCCTGACTTATATGGTGATGTGATTTACAAACTTTGTAAGATCCTTGCACATAATCGCTTTCATATAGTCTTTATTAAACTTGTTAAAAAGTTTATCAAAAAAAGAGGTTATGACCCTATCATTTTGCAACGCATTGCATGTTTAGTGGTTGATCCATTTACAGTTTGCCACTATGCTTAACTTTTTGATTGTGCGATGACCGGACAGACTGTTGACCTTATGATGAAGTCTACCTAAACGGAACATTAGCGTTGGTTGTTTGTCTTAAATATGGTATTGTCTTACTCTTGATGGTTTGTTTTCTTGTTGCTCTGGCTCATTGAGTACTTGTTTTTTTTTGGCTTTTTATGCTTTTTATATTCATATGTACATGATCATTTATGTATTGTACTTATATTGCCTATTAATGCTGCATTCTTTGTAAGAGAATAGGATATCTTTATTTACACTGTCCCATTTTATTGAGATGACAGTAGGGTAAGAGTGAGGTTTGATACATCCTAGAACCTGGTTTAATTTCATACGTTTTTTTTAAACACCGAGCTGCCCTATTTGTCACTTGCCGTTCCAAGGCGGTAGCCCTATTGTCAACCCCTTTACGTGTGTGATGTCATATCTTTTGTGTAAATATGGTTTGTTTTATGCGCGCTTTTAGTTGACTGTGGTCCTTGAATGCTACATATCTTGTTTGACTTTTATATCTACTTTTATATGTATATATGGAATAACTTTAACATTTTTCTCTAAAACAACAAGTACAGACATTTTTATTTTGCATGTAGCCTAAGCTTAAGCACAGAGCTATTTGTTTTGCATGTAGTCTAAGTTTACAATTTAAAAAAGAAATTTAATACAAAACTTTTGCGATCAGGAGGAGAACATTTACATATACGTGCTTTGGCCATGACGAGAAACACGAACTTAATAAACATATACAGTTATCTTCACAGAAGAACTATTTATATTCAATATTAGAAAACCTCTATCATCCACCATTATAAAAAACAAATATGATTTTCTTTTTCATCAAAACGTCTAAACAAATCGCTGTCTTTGTATGCTTTGAAGAACAGAATAAAAAAATCGTACAGATCCCTTCAATATACGTGTGTGTGTTTTTTCTGCCACCACTCAAAATACATGGGTGATAATGAAAAGCTTTAATGAACATGACAAAAACTGGGGAGCTGTTTTTAGGACTTATGCGATAGCATTTAATCTGGTGGCGCGAAAGTGGGAGTTAACAGCAGTTTCTCTGAAACCGCTCAGCCATTTTCATTCAAATTTTCCATGGACGCTTCTGAGTGAGATGGACCCTTACAGATATTTTGTCGGTCCAACATGCCAGATGGCGGCCATTGCTAAAAATAGCCAAAACCTTAAAAATCATTTCCTCCAGAACGGCAGGATAGAGATAAGTATTGATCGCTACTACTAAACTATCAAGTTTGTGTTTTTCGTCTTCGTAAAATTAAAAATTGTTGCGCCCCAGTGGTCCAAATATGTATATGGCGATTTTGCTCTGTGTGTGTATGTGTGTGTTTGCATGTGCGTGTGCGTAACCTACATGGCGCGAACCATTACACTACGGAGCCGTCCAATGAGTTTAACCAACCTAATTAAGCACTTAAACCGATCTGACACAAGCTTTTTTTTTTGCATTTCGTGAATAATTAATTTTCTTCAAAATAAAACAAACAAGAAGACATTCAGTTTAATATTGTTTTAATATGTATCATTTAAACATTTATATAATACACTGTTTTGGCTATCAAACTATATATATATAATTTTATGTTTTTGCAAAATTTGTAATAAGGATTTAAAGATTAATACACGTTGTTTATATTCTTCTTTTTGACGAATTGTTAACATGATTTTTAAGACATAGATTGGTGTAATCAATTTTCAGTTATCAATTGATTCTTATTCGCAAATATTATAAAAAACGGTTTAAACAATTATATTTCGTAAGTAATTACAATAGTTAATTACAACAGTTAATTACAATAGATAATTACACTAGATAATAATTAAATATAATTGCTTTATTACAACGTGTCGACAGAAACAACATACTGTCACACTTGGTTAAAATCACAAAAACAAATTTCATTAACAAGGTAAACTTTATGGTATATATATTCTCTTCTTTATATACTATATGTTAAATTTGCTAATCATTAGTAGGTCGGATTCTTTTCCAGTGGCAAGGGCTGTTACCAACATCGATGTGGCCGACTTTGATAATGCTGTGAAACGAGGAAACTTCCGCCTGAGTAGTAGGTGGAATCCTTTTCCAGTGGGAAGGGCTGTTACCAACATCAATTCCACCGATTTTGGCAATCCTAGGAAACGACGCAACTTCAGTCTGAGCAGTAGGTGGGATCCTTTTCCAATGAGAAGGGCTGTTACCAACATCAATACCGCCGATTTTGGCAATCCTAGGAAACGACGCAACTTCCGTCTGAGCAGTTGGTGGGCTCCTTTTCCAATGAGAAGGGCTGTTACCAACATCAATACCGCCGATTTTGGCAATGCTGGGAAACGTGGCAACTTCCCCTTGAAATGTGGCAACTTTTCCAGAAGAAGGCCGGAGAAGATGAATAGCATTTTCTTTTGGCTCCGTTGTAAACTACAAATTATTATTATTATTATTATTACTAAATCAACGTAAATTATGCAGTCACTTATGCATTTAAATATTAATGTATATGATCACCTAAGAGAGTCTTTCACATTTATGATATATAACAAGTACATATATTTATATACTAGTATTTATTAATGAGCAATTTACATTTATTTTACAGAACATGACTCTTTTAGAGGTCTATATATTGAAAAAGAAAAACGCAGAATACTCAAGAAAAGTCTACAAGTTTCTTGATAAACCTATTATACTTTATAATATACGATAAAGATTGGAGGCCATGGATGTCGTTTAAATTCACCAAAGATTTACTTTATGTGCCCTTTAAAAGGTGTACACTTTAATAAACTAGGACAATCAACATAAGTATGAGGTTCCTGAATCAACATACCGCGTTAATTTATAGATGTGGTTATTTATGAAAAACAAAACAAAACAAAAAAACAACAAAACATTTATAGATGTGACTCAGACGGACAACATCATGAGGGGTATGATGAATGGTTCAACACTAGGTTAAAGCGGTGCAAGGGACATGGATACCAGATAGACCAATACCTCCCTCAATGGTTTGATGAGAAACACTTGACTATATTCATCACATTACAAGACTTTACTTACCCTCTCGAGCTGTTCCGACGTTGATACGTTCTGCTGTGCTACTTGTTCAGGCGTATGTTCCTGATTCTGCTCTTGCCATTGTATGTTTGATGTTGGTTTTTGCGACACCATGTCTGACTTTTCTTCCATGTAGAAAGCTACCTCTGCATCACAGAGTTCATCGTTAATGAGCTCTGTTCCAAAAGATAGATATATGGGAGCGAACTTAGCTGACACACGCTTTGACCATGTTTGGTTTGTTTTCATAGGAACGAACTCTGATGTTTCTTCCATATAAAACGCTACCTCGGCATCACAGAGTTCATCGTTAATGAGCTCTTTTCCAAACGACGGATATATGGGAGCGGCTGCCTCAATTGACGAACTATTTGACCATGTTTGGGCTGGTTTCTGAAGAGTGAACCTCACTGGTATTTTCTTTGAACGAGTGGAAGCCTCAGCCTTTGTTCTCTTAACCACCAATACCTTTTCTGTGAAACAAACATTTTCATATTTTCTTTTCTGATTACGTTTTCCGTCATCGGTTTTATTGATTTGCTTATCATCGGTGTCATCACATGACATATACTCTTCCACGTTGTCAGCCTCACTCGGAATTTCGCTTCTAAACATATCTTCAGGAAGATCAATCGCAGATATTACATCGGTGTTTTCTTTCTTTCCCGATTGTCCAGCCATCAGAATGTTGTCGGCTTCATTTCTAAGGAATGTTGTTTTTATTGGAATGGGAAGTCGGCTTTTTCCATTCGTTTTGTTAGACTGTAATCTGGTACTTGGTATGTACCCCTTTTGACCAATATCCAAAGTACTGGCGGAGAGTGACGACTGCCGGCTTTTTCTTGGGATTCCGGATGGGTTCCTGAACAACCGAAGCTTCGATTTGTTTAGATCTGTAAATATATATTATCATGTTTTGAGCATTTTTTAGATTATTTTATTGTTCTTTTCTGTAACAAATACGCACTACTTGAGGTACTTGAACAAGCTTTCTAAACATAGACTTTGTCCAGCCCATCGATGATTTTAACACGTTCTAACACGTTCACGGCAAATCTCTATGACCCGTGCTGTTAAACGGACCTGTTACTTGATGTCTACTAGTTTATAATCATAACCGGTTAAACGCTCACATTGTACAAAATAACCATATATCATTTAATAAATTATACACAAATACAGAACATACTGGTGTATATTCATTTACCCCGCCACTCTTCCCAACTCTCAAGCAGTATACAATTAAGAAAAAACATAGTAATTACATTTACCTTTCTGTTCCTTTTTCTTGTCTGACTTGTTAGAGTCATCGCTGGTTGTCACTTTCTTTTCTGGACAAGATGACCTAGTCACTTTTTGCCTTGCCTTCCGCTTTTTGCCTTTGCCAAATTCTGCGTCGCCTTTCAGCACATCTTCAGTTCTTTTGATAGCTGCATTTCCTTCAGGAGTGGATGTACCAGCTTCTGGCTTTAGACGCAGTTTAAAATGTAAGTTGGGAGGTTTAATTTTCCTTTCCTGTCTGCCTGCTGATCTTCTTGCAGTAACCGTTGATTGATCGACACCATTACTTCTTTTCTCTAGTGCTGACTTTCTTGCACTGGTTTTGGATAACGACGATATGGTCTGACGGGTTATTCTGGTGTCGAACGATGGATCAAAGATGGCTATCCGAATGTTGACGGCTTGAGGTTTAGGGAATGCTTTTATTATTGGTATGGGGATTCCACTTTTTCTATACCTTTTGCTAGTCGGTAGTCTGGGGCTTGGTACACTGTAGCTTTTTTCAAGTGACGAGTGTAGCTCTGAAAGACTGGCGGAGTGTGGCGACTGCCGGTTTGGTCTTGGGATTTTGGATGGGGCTCTGAACGACTGAAACTTCGACTTGTTTCGATCTGTAAACAAATATGTATTCATGGTTTATTTCAATTTTTAAGACTATACATTTTTAGTTTTCTATTTTGTAACCAATACACTCTATGTAGAGGATCTTGAACGAGTTACGTTCGATATTGAGTTTATGAAACTGGTACGGTAAATTTATTCAAACGAGCGACTATCTTCTAATGTTTTATTATGGCCGTTTCCACCAAGTCCATCAATGATTAAAACACGTTTACGGCGGTAAATCTCTGTGACCAGTGTCGTTAAACTGATCAGTTTATTTATGTCTACTAGTTTCCAATCAATACCTATTAAGCGATCACTTTTTTTGATTTTGTTCTTTTACAAAATAACAATATAGGGTAAGGCGGTAGCCCTATTGTCAACCCTTTTTGTGTTTGTGATGTCGTTTGCATTTATTATTGCTTTTGCCTTCTTGTTTGTCTGTTTGCGTGTTTGTTTCTGTGTTTTGTGGTTTACTGTCCTCCTTGAATGCTACTTTCCCTGTCAGATCTTTTTATATTTCTTTTAATAAATCATACACAGATGCATTGCATATTGATGTATGTTCATTCACCCCTTTCACTCTTCCCCGTCTTAAGCAGTATACAATTAAGAAAGGGCTTATGAATTACATTTACCTTTCTGTTTCATTTTCTTGTCCGACTTCTGAGAGTCATCGCCGGTTGTCACATTATTTTCGGGACACGACGATCCCGTCACTTTTGGCGTTGTCTTCTGCCTTTTGCCCTTGTCAAACTCTGCATTGCCTTTCAGCACATCTGCATTTCTTTTGATAGCTGCATTTCCCTCAGGAGTGGATATGTCAGCTTCTGGCTTACGTCGCAGTTTAGAATGGCTGTTGGGCGGTTTTGCTGTAGAGGAATTGCAATAAACATATACATGAATATAGACGAATGAGTGAATGGTGTTTAACGGTACATCAACACATTATAGAGTATTTAGAGCCGCCCCAGATAGAGAGAAGTATACATAGGAATCCGGAAAGAGAACATGGCCTATTCTTACTTGATTATTCCAAAGGCCTTTTAACGTGCTCGGTGGACATACCTCCCTTTTCACGTCCTCATCCGACGGACGAGGCAAAAGGAAAGTGTTCATGCTCAAGAACACACCGACGAAACTAAGACAACTATTCATTGGTCATGGTTAATACCAAGGATCTGTGTCCCATCTGTGGTGTTTTTTCAATTGACTTCATTTTGCGTGTGTCGATGTATTTTGCAGATCCAGGTGGAGGAACGCTACGCTTAACACATAACACTCTTTTGAACGGTTCTTAGGAACAGTTCTGGAATTAGTTAACTGATCAGAATATACACAGCCACCTAACCACATATAAACATTGGCAACGTCGATGGAAATATTCGACAAGTCTTTTTTTTTTTTTTTTTTTAGGGAGTGGGAGGGTGGTGGGTGGGGGGTGGAGTCAAAGGGGTGGGGGTGGGGTGCTGTTACGGACAAGGGCAATAGAGCAGTTTTTTGTAATTGTGTGATTATAGACAGTAAATTGGAATGGAGGCATTATTATATAAGGTAATTTGAAATGTCGCAGTTCTCAAAACGGTAGCTTTCATAACCATTTTAGAAGAACCTTGAAATGGTCATACCTAATTTGTGTGTTGTCCGATTTTGAAAATTCGTTCACCTTTTTTCAATAATTCCCAACGATAAAGCTTGTTTGTATATATGCCTACTTCCTATTAAAATATAAACTTAAATATGTGAGACAAAGTAGAAATCCTCAATTTACCATTGCTGGTTCCTGGAACAGGATATGGCATGAAAAATGTCGCCACAGCACTGACGCCTACGAGCACCTGACCAGAGCCCACAGCACTGACGCCTGCAGTCAAGTGGGTAGAGCCCACATCTCTGACATCTACATGCACATCACGCCGCACGTGGGTAGATGAGCACGATAAATCTACAATATAAACGAGAAACTGTCTTTAAAACGTATAACAATTCAATTATATAAATTTAGTATAGTTGATCATTGTACATAGTAAATGGTACTTACTAATGAATACAAAATGTATTAATTAATTATTTAAGGTAGTTATATTGTTAATACATATATTACTTAGTTTGACACGAGTTTCCAAATTTATAATATAGTGACATGCGATAATTTAGTGCCAGATACTAATTATTTAGTGTCACACGTTCATTATTTAGTGTAACACGCTCATTATATAGTGTCACACAATCTTTATTTAGTGCCACACATTCAATTGCCCGGAGGGGCACCTTGGGTCATCCTCCACCAGTAGAAGCTGGAAAGTCGCCATATGACCTTAGCTGTTGGTGCGACAATAAAATCCAATTTAGTTCAGTTCATTTATAGTGTCACACACTCATTATTTAGTGTCACATCACACCCTCATTATTTAGTGTCACACACTTGTTAGTGTCAAGCAATATTTAGTGTCACACACTCATTATTAAGTGCCACACACTAATTATCTAGTGCCCCACACTCATTATTAAGTGTCACACACATACTTCATTTAGTGCCACACACTTATTTAGTGGAACATACTTTTTATTTAGTGTCACACACTCATTATTATGTGCCAAGCACATTTTAGTAAGTGTCATTCACTCATTATTTAGTGACACGCACTCATTAGTGAGTACCACACACTCATTATTTAGTGCCACACAATCATTGTTTAGTGCCACACATGCATTACTTAGTGTCACACCTTAATTAGTGTCACAAGCTCATTCTTGAGTGCCACACAATCATTATTTAGTGCCACAGACCCATTATTTAGCGTCAGGTAATCTTTATTTAGTGTCACGCATTCATTATTAAGTGCCATGCACACTTTAGTTAATGCCACACACTCTTTATCTAGTGTCACATAATCATTATTTAGTGCCACACGCTCATTCATTATTCAGTGTCACGTGCTCTTTATTTAGTGCCAAACACTCATTATTTAGTGCCACACAATAATTATTTAGTATCACGCACTCATCAGTTAGTGCCACATACTCATTATTAAGTGGCACACACACACACACTTTAGTTAATGCCACACACACCTTATATATTGCCACACACTCATTATTTAGTGCCACACACTCATTATCTAGTGCAACATAATCATTTAGTACCAGACACACTCACTCATCATTATTAAGTGCCCACACACTCTTTATTTAGTGCCATCCACTCATTTTGAAAGTGTCACACACTCATGTTTAGTGTCACACACTCATTATTAAATGCCACACAATCATTATTGAGTACCACACAACCATTAGTAATTGACACACACTCATTATTAAGGCACACACTCATTATGTAATGCCACACGCTCATTATTAAGTGCCACACAATCATTAAGTGCCACACACGCATTATTTTTTTAGTATCACACACTCATTATTCAGTGCAAACACGCATTATTAAGTGTCACACACACTCAGTATTTAGTGCCACACACTTATTTAGTGCCACACACTCAGTATTAAGCGCCACACACTCTTTATTTAGTGCCAAACACTCCTTATTTAGTCTCACGCACTCATTATAAAATCCAAAATTCTCATAAGTCAGTGCCATAGGCTTGGATCATAATGGTGTTTGTAGATGTTTGCGGATGTTTGCGGATGACAACTATCTGGTTAACGATTGGGTGGAGGAAGTGGGTTTAAATGGGGCTGAATTCAAATTTAGGTTATTACTTTCTCCTTGGCTAGCTAGTTTTGGGGGTGGGTGTGGGTGTGGGGTGGGTATGGGATGGGGGACTCACGATTGCCTCGCTTGACGGCGATCCGAATCCCCGCTTATTCTACTCCACGTTGATCCGGTCGTGTTACTCCAAGAACAACATATTTCATTTGACAAATAAATTAATAAACGTTGTGTTTTACGCAACACAGTGACTACAGCAATGAATAAAATATAGCACGCTTATTTAAAACTCACCATTAAAATTCATATTCTGCCGTTGTTTCCGATTCAAATGATAAAACTATTAGAGCAAGAAACACGCAACAGCTAAATACTGGACAATGCTTCATTAATTATGACGTTAACGCGTTGCATATTAACGACGTTGTTAACGACACATGACTGACCTCGAAATAGATCGTAAGGTTTGTTTGGGGTTTTACGGCCTGGTTTAGGGGGCACTTCTCAGTTTCGTGCGAATGTCCAGGAAATGATAAAGTCCGCATCTCCGGACAAGTCCGCATCGCCGGACACAAGCGCACAAAAAAAGACTCTCCTGCTGCCAGTCATGGCAGAGGATAGTCGCTGCGAAAACGGCTAAGTCCGCATTCAAACAGAAAGAAACCAACTAAGCATCTTTTAGGTCCATAGATGGTATTTATAGTAATTATGAAGTGCATGTTTGATGTGGTTTTTTTTCAGTTTTGAGTACTTGGGTTTTTTGGAGGCTTGTGACAAATTCACTTTAATTGATATTAGACAGAGTACCTTTAAAAGGAAGGTGTCATATTTTGTACATGCAGTAGTGAACAGGAGTGAGTGATTTTTCTATTGTTAAGTACAGAAGATAATTGGGTGTTATATTTTGGTGGTCAGTGTGTGTTGAGAATTGGTGGTGATATGTTGTGCTACTAAGAGTGGGAGTACTTGATGGAATCAATATGAAGATATGATGTATTAGAACTGAGGGTGTCTGGTGAGTTAAATTTTAATTATCAGTATTAAGTGAAATGTTGAAATTGTGCTATTTTGTCAATACGGTGGCGTTGATTTTGTCAAATATAAAATCACACAATTTGAGAATATTAAGAAAGGATTTATTGTTTTATAGGGGAACGTCTCCTCCTTTTTCGTGGTGATGATATAGGTCATCTACAAGGTGATGGTCGGGTGACGTTATAAGATGTAGTATACAGACGGCAGTCAATTGATACAGCGTATACATGAAAGAATAGTGATGATATAATAGATTGATGCAGACAGTAGATAGTCTGTACAATGATGTGGTGTATCCTATACATAGAAGAGTGTTGATAGAATCATTGTAATATAGTGTTGATATAGATTGACGTAGTCAGTCGATAGTCTGTATAGTGATGTGATATACCATATGCATATTTGATCCGTGATACAATGCATATTATATACTAGTGATGTGGAGTTATACTGCAAGCGGTACAGACAATGATGATATATATATTCATGTTATATAGAGAGAGATTGTGCGACATGTAACGTGCAGTTAGTGGTTAGCCGACTGAACTGTATTTGTTAATAAAACATAGTAACAACTACAACAATTAAACATTACATAGATGGACTAAACATAAGAAAGGATATTGCATTATACAGTGTTTGACATATGAGTTAATAATTCCTAGTTGAAATTATTATGATCTAGTATTCAGTGATTGTCTAAACTCCGTGATAGTTCTTTTTAGTCTATTTCAAGCTTTTCTTTCTAACTATCTTCATTTTTATATTATTACTCAATATAATTTATTTATTAAAAACATCACTTGTCTGTTTGTACTTTACTGTTCCGATAAACAAATCGATCGAATAGCAATAGAGACAAACAGACTTGTATAGAAATTTGAGATAATATATGTGAACAATTGAAGTACCGGTAAGCAAAATGGCAGAAAAAGTACCAGATTGGTTTGAGAAAATTATAGAAAAAGGAGGAGATGTAGGGGCATGTCTAGCTTACTTAAGAGAACGGTCTGAAAAAGAGGAGTCTTTGAGATTAAAAGAGATTGACCGCGAAGAAAAAATAAGGCATGAGGTTAATGAACGTGAAGAAAGAGCTGCAGAACGCGATGTTGTCGAGAAAGAGAAAGATAGACAATTAAAGATGTTACAATTAGAACATGAGATCAGACTTAAAGAGATAGAGTTAAAGTCGAAAGAAATCAATATTTCTACAAGTAAAGCCGCAGCCGTTAAAGCAAAGGTATCATTACCAAAGTTTGCAGAAGGTCAGGACATTGAAGTATTTTTAACTTCATTCGAACGGTTAGCAGAATTGCACAAATGGGACAAATCCGAATGGCCTATTCGTTTAATACCCCTATTAACTGGAAATGTACTAGAAGCGTACTCGCGTATGTCTCTAGATGAGAGTAAATCTTACGATAAAATCAAAAAAGCGATTCTTGAAAGGTATGGGTTGAATCCATTGGAATATCGGACTAAGTTTCGGTATTCAAAACAAAACACAAATGAAACGTTCAAAGAATACGCTATTCGAATAGCAAATTACTTCATTCATTGACAGGAAAGCGAACTCGTGAATAACATATACGAACACGTAGTAGACATGATCATAAGAGATCAATTAATGACTAATTGCATGCATGACTTGCAAATATACTTACTAGAAAAAGAGCCAAAATCCGTACAAGAGTTGGTTACTTTAGCAAGTGCTTATCAGGTAGCACACAGCGGGAAAGACACAAAGCAACCTACATACCGACCACCTATGTTTAAACATAAGGAAAACACACAACAAAATGAAGAATACCCACCAGGTGCCTTTGGTTATAATACTCCGTCATATAAATCATTTGAAAAGCGCAAATGTTTTCACTGTAGGAGCGAAGACCATTTAATAGCACAACGTCCGTTAAAAGGGAATTTGGACAATGGAATTCATAGTAATGACAAAGCATACAGTTATGGAAAACAGGCAAATGGGTTAATACATTCTCCAACAAAAGTTACAAAGGCTTGTTATATGAGTGAAATACCCGTTTCGTAATACAAATCATTTGAAAAGCGCAAATGTTTTCACTGTAGGAGCGAAGACCATTTAATAGCACAATATCCGTTAAAAGGGAATTTGGACAATGGAACTCATAGTAAAGACAAAGCATACAGTTATGGAAAACAGGTAAATGGGTTATTACATTCTCCAAGAAAAATTACAAAGGTTTGTTATTTGAGTGAAATACCTGTTCAAAAGCATGTAATTGGAGTAGGGGAAACAGATCAACTTACTGATGGGCTTATGTTATCAGAGGGTAAAGTAGGTACAGAGAAGGTGACAATATTAAGAGAGACTGGGTGTACAACAATATTTGTAGCTGATAGATTAAAGCATCTGGATAGGCTGACTGGATGCTATCAAGTAGTAACACTGGCAAATGGAGCAGAATGTCAGTGCCCAGAAGTTGTAATTGATATAGAGACATCATTTATTTCAGGCAATGTAAAAGCATTGGTAATGGACAATCCATTTGCAGAGTTAGTTATAGGAAATAAAGGGCATTTGGTTGGTGTAAATGAGATAAGTACCTTTCAAGGAACAGAAACACGAGTTATGAAAACAAATAGGGTTTTCAACGAAGAGATACAAAAAAAAGTAGAGGACGAAATTAGCTTGCAGAAGAAAGTACAAAAGGTAAGTGAAACAACAAATGTTCAGAACACGGATGACTATGAGTATTTGGCTATAAACAGAGCAGAACTGAAAGACAAGCAAAATAAAGATAAATCAATAGACAAAGTCAGATCATACGCAGAAGAGAATGTAAAAGAAATAGAACCTGGAGGTAAGAATTCGTATTTTACATTTCATGAGGTTATGCCAAGAGGTCACGGATCATAATGGCGTTTGAAGATGTTTGCGGATGACAGCTATCTGGTTAACGAATGAGTGTTGTTTGGGGGTGGGGTGGGGGAGGGGGGGGGGTGTAACAAGTATGTTTAAATGGGACTGAATTCAAATTTCCATTATTACTTTCTCCCTGGTGAGCTACGTTTTGTGGAGACGAGAAAAACTATATCCCTCGCTTAACGGCGATCTGAGTTCGAATCCCCGCTTATTCTACTCAACATTGTTCCGGTCGTGTTACTCCAAGAACAAAGTATATTCTATTATTCCATTTGACCAATAAATTAATAACCGTTGTGTTTTACACAACACAGTAACTACAGGAATAAATACAGCACCTTAATTAAAACTCACCTTTAAAATTCATATTCTGCCGTTGTTTCCGATTCAAATGATAAATAAATCGGAGCAAGAAACACGCAACAGTTAAATACTGGAGAATGCTTGATTATGACGTTAACATGTTGCATAGTAACGACGTTGTTACGTCATATGACTGACGTCGAAATGGATCGTAAGGATTTGCTTGTTAGTTTGGGGCATTACGTCCTGATAATTGCAGTCCCTCAAACAATTAGATAATACAAACAATGTGATTGGTTGAAGGACGATCACATGATCAATTTAAGCTACGTTCGTTTTCCAATGAACTGTACGAAGAACTACTTTCATCCGCCATTCACAGAGTACGCGTGCTGCGTAACAATGTAGTTCGGATTTACAGGGGCGGATTTAAGACAGGGATATTAAAATAATTGGATAAAGTGTTTTATACCGTGGATTGCAATTATAAGGGTTTAGTGTCATTTTTTTTGCGTTCATTGGGGGTATGAACTGTTAGTTGTCGAAGCACATAGCGTACAAAATGTTAAATTAACGTCATTTTCAGCACATTGTAGGCTATATATGACGATCGATTTTCAATGGTTGCAGCAGACTTAGTCCCGGATTCCCTAGACATTTGTTTTACCTATCACAGCTTGCCTTATTTAGTTGACACGGACCTTCGCAGCGGTTCATGAAGGTTTGTCAATTATCGCCAACAACTATGTACCGTCTTTGATTCCAGACTAGGGGAAACGAAACACAATCCAAACTAAATACTCTTTGTCCGTTTTACTGACTAGTTTAACTTAGGGATTTGTGCAATCCAATATTTGGGAAATAGTTATACACATCACACGGTTTCAAATAATCCCAGGAATAATCCGGGTAGGCATGTATGAAGTTATGCCAAGAGGTCACGGATCATAATGGTGTTTGTAGATGTTTGCGGATGACAACTATCTGGTTAACGAATAAGGGGTGTGGGTGTGTGGGTGTGGTGGTGGGGGGGGGAGTGGGGGGGAGTGGGGGGAGGGGTGGTAGTGTGGAGTAACTGGAGAATGCTTGATTTTGACGTTAACATGTTGCATAGTAACGACATTGTTACGTCACATGACTGACGTCGAACTAGATTGTAAGTATTTTTTGTTTGTTTGTGGTTTAGCGTCATTTTCAGCACATTGCAGGCTATATATGACGATCGATTTTAAATGGTAGCAGCAGACTTAGGCCCGGATTCCCTAGATTTGTAGATGTTTGCGGATGACAGCTATCTGGTTAACGAATGAGGGTGGAAGGGGGGGTGGGGGGGTTGGGCGGGGCGGGTTATAAGTAGGTTCAAATGGGGCTGAATTCAAATTTCGATTATTACTTTCTCCCTGGTAAGCTACTTTTAGTGTAGACGAGAAAAACGATATCACTCACTTAACGGCGATCTGAGTTCGAATCCCCGCTTATTATACTCAACATTGTTCCGGTCGTGTTACTCCAAGAATAACGTATATTCCATTTGACCAATAAATTAATAACCGTTGTGTTTTACACAACACAGTAACTACAGGAATAAATACAGCACGCTTAATTAAAACTCACCTTTAAAATTCATATTCTGCCGTTGTTTCCAATTCAAATGATAAAAAACAGCGGAGCAAGAAACACGCAACAGTTAAATACTGGAGAATGTTTGATTATGATGTTAACACGTTGCATAGTAACGACGTTGTTACGTCACATGACTGACGTCGAAATGTGTTTGTTTGTGGTTTAACGTCCTGGATTAACGTCATTTTCAGCACATTGCAGGCTATATATGACGATCGATTTTAAATGGTGGCAGCAGACTTAGTCCCGTATTCCATAGACGTTTTTTTGCCTATCACAGCTTGTCTTATTTAGTTGACACGGTCCTTCGCAGCGGTTCATGAAGGTTTGTCAATTATTGCCAACAACTATGTGCCGTCTTTGATTCCAGACTATGAGAAACGAAACACAGTCCAAAGTAAATATTCTTTGCCCGTTTTACTGACTAGTTTAACTTAGAGATTGTGCAGTCTAACATTTGGAAAATAGTTATACACAGCACACGGTTTCAAATAATCCCAGAAACAATCCGGGTAGGCATGTATGAGGTTATGCCAAGAGGTCACGGATCATAATGGTGTTTGTAGATGTTTGCGGATGACAACTATCTGGTTAAATAATGGCGGTAGGAAGTAGGTTTCAGTGGGGCTGAATGCAAATTTTGTTTATTCTCGCTGATGAGGCCTGAACAAACGATTGCCTGACTTTGCGGCGATCTGAGTTCGAATCCCCGCTTATTCTACTCAACATTGTTCCGGTCGTGTTAATCCAAGAACACAGTATATTCCATTTGAACAATAAATTAATAACAGTTGTGTTTTACACAAAACAGTAACCAGGATATGGGAGTCTGAACGGTGAAAATCAATGAGTTGAGCTAAACATTGCGGATTTAAGTCAAAACCACATGGTGGGTGGAAATAAATCCGTGAGTTGATTTGTATATCCTTTTTAAAACTCTGTTTTGGATGCCAATTATTTTTATGAATAAACCTGAATTGAATGGATACAGTAGGAAATGTCTACATGCCCAAATCTGGGTTGAATCTATGGTACTTGAATTCCTCGCGAAATCAATGAACGCTTCATGTTCAAACATTTTAAGAATAATTTGCGTCTTCTCTTCCTGAAGTTTATTTACTAAATTGTCTTATAAAGTAGATTGTCTTCTAAAGTAGATATTAAAGAATGTATACATGGTTTTATATTACCTGAATTTTGCATAATACATTGCCTACAAATTTTGTAAGTAAGTCACAGTATGACACTTATTTGTTGCTCAACATTTGGGCGGAAATACTGTACATGGCTATGAGGAGACAATTATGTACATGGCTATGAGGAGACAATTACGCGTGTTTACTAAATTGTCTTATAAGGTAGATATCAAAGAATGTATTCATGGTTTTGGATTACCTGAATTTTGCATAAGGCATTGTCTACACATTTTGTAAGTAAGTCACTGTATGACACGTACTTGTTTTGATTTCAATGCACGATAATCAAGGGATTCCCTTATATATATTTATTGACTTTTTATTTTAAAATAAATAAATCAATAAAATTAAAGTAGGTCGGTATGGATTAGTTTTAAATCGATTATTTTCAATAATAGGAAAATTGCTCTTTAGTGAATTTGTTCGTATTGAAACAATGCATGTTGACTAGCACTTTCATATAAATGAACAAATATATCATGAATAAAACTTTTTGTTGCAATAAACAGTTTTGGGTCGGGAAGGTGTGTGTATGTGGAGCTCACCATGTCGAACATTAATATTGTATATGTTTCGACGTTTCTCAAATTATTCTGATTTTTTTATTTTCTCTTTTCGGGGGCTGGCGTGTCTCAGTGAATAGCGGTTTGCACTTGTACTTTAAGTCATGTACGATAAGTTTAATTAAAAATATACTGTACAGCAGATTTTCTTGGTTTTTGTTAAGTATTAAGCATAATCACTCTCGATTTTCTTTCCATTAAATAACTTCCTTTACATTAAGGTTCATGGTCCCTCCGCCAATTAAGCCAATAGGATACCCTAATGGTATAAGAACAATACAGTCTGGACTTTCTATGACAGTAATACCAAACAAGTGTATCATAATGACTTTAAATGTGCACTACCAGACTTATTTGCTGCATTCTCCTTTTTCTCTGTACTGTTTGGGTTATTCTTTTAAATGCAACATTTCTGCGGCGACTTGATGCTGTGCATCGATTTTTCCTGTACTTAATTCGAGTACCAAACAATTAAAAAATAGATTGTTAATGTATTCCCCATTTACGAATGAGGCAGATGAGCTAAAATTAACGATGATCGTGGTTAGACAACTTGCTTCTTCACATAAATGGCATAACTTTGTTTCAGTAAAAATATAACAAAACAAATGCAACGCATTCTGCTTCTTTCACGCCCCTTCAACATGGCAAAGGATCTAGACAGTAAATCCTCTTCGACCAACCTACGCCCTCAGTACTTTCAGTACTTTGATTACGCTTTAAAACCGCTCTAGCTACGCCTCTGAGCGCTATATTAATCCCACAATGACACGAGCAATCAATAGTTTTTAACACGCTATGCCAGTATAATTTTTAAAAACAGTTTGCTTGTTTTATCTCACATATAACCAGACACACCCGTCCAGAAATTTGATCAATATACCAGTACATATGCTTACAATTTAGATCAAACTAACCGTAATGAAAAGCGTTTACAAACGGTACAGTCAGATGGAACTGACGCTGGCTACACCCGTAGAAAAAATAAATCAATCACCGGTTTTCCTGTGCTTTATTGAGGCTTACAAATGCGAGTAATTCTCGCCTAGCAGGGCAATAAAGTGGTAAAAAGTTCAATTGAATCGCTTTTCAAAATGTCCATCTATACATGTCCCTATTTATATATTTATTTTTTATCAGAACGGGCTATTTAATGCAACATTGCAAAGCTGTAACTTACTTACTGTTCCGAGGATGGCTTCCGGAGGCCCATCTCTTTGGTGGTTTGACGGTTGAGAGTGTCTATTGCGCAGGCTTGGGAAAAAACTAGCATCAAATTGTATTTGTTTATGTTTGTTTAGTCAGCTCTTAAAGGCATTCACACTCGGTGCTTAGACAACACTGTCAGGTAGGGAATTCCAGTCTTCCACTACCCTAATGCTAAAGGATTTTTTTCTGCGTTCAGTTTTGGCTTGTTTTTTTAAAAAGTTTTAGGGTATTCCCACTCGTTCTAGTATATGTTGCTAAAGGGAGAAGTTTTGGATTGATGAAATATCGATCCTCTAAGGATCTTAAAGACTTGCAGCATGTCTGTACGTAACCTCCGGTATTGAAGTGTAGGAATACCTAAGGATCTTAGCCTTTCGTTATATGTTAGGTTGTTTAAAGACGATAGCATTTTTGTTGCTCTACGCTGAACTTTTTCTATTGCGATTTGTGTGCAGCTAGGCATGCATTAAATAGCCCGTTTTGATAAAAAAAATAGAAAATTCGCCGCCATGCTTGCTCAAATTATCGGTTTTCATCGTACAGGCTCTGGAGCCTGGTAACTACAACAATAAACAAAGAACGCTTATTTAAAACTCACCATTAATAGGCATATTCTTCCGTTGTTTCCAATTCAAATGATACAAACATCGGAGCAACAGTTAGTTACTGGAGTATGCCTGATTATGACGTTAACACGTTGCATAGAGACGACGTTGTTACGTCATATGCATGACGTCGAAACCGCTTTTTCGTAAGGATTTGTTTGTTTGGGGCTTAACGTCATGTTTCAGCACATTTAGGCTGTGTATGACGATAGAGTTTATTGGTTGAGGCAGATTTATTCCAGTCCAGTATACTTCCCGCCGTCCGTAAGAATCAAACGTTTCAAACGCAGAATCTTTACCCTCTCGACCACGGAAGTTAACCTCACTTTTAACAATATTACAGCACGGTGTATATGTGTAACAGTGAGCGCTGTGCTCATCAACTGTATAATGCGAAATTATTTGGATCAAATTGGAACCTGTAGGGTCTAAACCACTACTCATTGCTGCCTGATATAAACCGAAAGAATCTGACATCTCAAGCCAGACTGAATTTAGAAGATCTCTGGAACTGGTAAGACAGGTCAAAGGACACGTGTGGATTTTGGGAGATTTTAATTTTCCGAAATTCACATGGGAAGACAACATACCCTACATCAAACTTGACTACGTTCATAAACCTGTATGAAGAATTTGCAGACTTGCTAGAAAAGTACAACTGAACACAAATGATGACTGAACATGTTGAACCAACTAGAGGTGAGAGTGTCCTCGACTTATTCCTTACTAACAACTCTACATTAGTAAACGAAAAACAATCCAAAGTAAATATTCTTTGCACGTTTTACTGACTCAACTTAGGGAGTTGTGCAATCCAATGGTTAGAAAATAGTTATACACATCACACGGTTTCAAATAATTCCAGAAGCAATCCGGGTAGGCATGTATATGAGGTTATGCCAAGAGGCCACGGATCATAATGGTGTTTGTAGATGTTTGCTTACAAATATCTGGTTAAATAATGACGGTAAGAAAAAAAAAAGTTATAAAAATCGGACAGGGAAAGCAGCACAAAACAACGAGAGTCAACCACAAAACACAAAAACAAACACGCAAACAGACAAACGAGAAGGCAAAAGTAATAACAAATACAAACGAAATCACAAACACAAAAGGGTTGACAATAGGGCTTCCGCCTTGGAACGGTCAGTGGCCAAAAAGGTTTAAATCAGGTTCTAGGATGCACTAAACCTCACACTTACCCTACTGTCATCCCAACAAACAAGGCAGCGTTAAAAAGCAATATAAGTAAAACACCGTGTATATATAAATACAAAAAAAAAAAGCCTAGAAAGCCACAATGAAGGTACTCGATGACTTGGCAGAAGACTGAGCAACAAGAGAATAAACCATTGAGGGCACGACAAGACAATACTGCGGACAAACATCAAACGCCACCGTCCTAATGGGCATTAGGTAGGCGTCATCAGAGGGTCCCCAGCCTGTCCGGTCATAGTACAATTAAAGAGGAAAGCGTAGTGGCGAACTGTAAAAGGGTCCACCACCAAGCATGCAGTACGTTGCAAAATGATAGGATCATAACCTCTTTTGATAAACCTTCTAACAAGTTTAACAAAGATAGTATGAAAGTGATCATAACCAAGAATCTTCCGAAGTTTTTAAATCACATCACCATAGAAGGAAGTAGGTTTCAGTGGGGCTGAATGCACATTTTGTTTATTACTTTCTCGCTGGTGAGATAGTTTTTGTGGGGCCTGAAAAAACGATTGCCTGGCTTAACGGCGATCTGAGTTCGAATCCCCGCTTATTCTTAAAGTTAGTTCATGTGTTCCTCAGGGATCAGTACTAGGTCCATTGCTATTTCTATTGTATATTAATGACATTGCATTCGCATCTACCTCTGGAAATACAGATATTTATGCAGATGATACTACAGTATACGAATCTGATTATAATATTTTGGATGTACAAAATAGACTTCAAGATCGTTTGAATATTATAAATAAGTGGTGTATTTTGAATAATATGTCATTACATCCAGCGAAAACTAAATGCATGGTCGTAGGAACAAATCACAAGCTCAGACATGTGGATATATTGAAATTAACTGTTAATAGTTTATATATAGAAAATGTCGCAGTTCAAAAGGTCCTGGGAGTTATGTTGACAGAACTTTGTCTTGAAATGTACAAATAGTCAAAATGTGTTCCAACCTCAATTCTAAAATTGTCTTATTGAAACGTATATCTTACTATTTAACATATGATATGAAATTTATGTTTTATAATGCCTACATCATGTCTACAGTTTATTATTGCTGTACTGTGTGGGGTAATATATAAAATACATAAAATTCATAAAAGGGCAGCTAGAATAATATTAAACAAACCTTTTCTAACTAATTCTAAGGATATGTTCATTGAACTTCAGTGGCTTTCTTTTCACAACAGATGTCATTATCATACTGGTGTGTTGATATACAAGTCAATAAACAACCTAGCTCCTAATTACAACTTTTGACATTCTCGTGTAATAATAGGTATAATCTGCGATCAGATAAACGGAATGATCTTGTTGCGCAAAAACCTCAAACTAAGTACATGAAAGACACATTTAGCGACTTTGGTCGACACGTTTGGAACAATATACCGGTCGACATACGTTCTCTTCCTACGATCCAGTCATTTAAATATAATTATAAAAAATGCTTGTTGCAAAATGAACATTGATATGAATGATATTAATGTAAATATTATTATTATTATTGTTATTATTATTTTATTTATTTTTGCTTGGATATATATGTACATTATGTACCACTATTATGATTTCTTCTATATTCAAGTATAATTGAGTGTTTATCGAAGATTGAATGTTAACTTTTATTTTTAGTATATTTGTTAAAAAACACTAAATGTTTGTTAATTTATATACAGAAGGCCGCATTGAAAATATGATGTTTATTTGTTTATATTATGTCATAATGTTGTTAACCTTCTTTAAATGAAAATTGCCCGGAGGGGCACCTGGGGTCTTCCTCCACCAATGGAAGCTGGAAAGTCGCCATATGACCGTAGCTGTTGGTGCGACTATAAAATCCAATTCAATCAATCAATCAACATTGTTCCGGTCGTGTTACTCCAAGAACAAAGTATATTTCATTTGACCAATAAATTAATAACCGTTAATTGTGTTTTACAGTAACTACAGCAGTAACTACAGCACGCTTAATTAAAACTCACCTTTAAAATTCATATTCTGCCGTTGTTTCCAATTCAAATGATACAAACATCGGAGCAAGAAACACGCAACAGTTAAATACTGGAGAATGCTTGATTATGACGTTAACACGTTGCTTAGTAACGACGTTGTTACGTCACATGACTGACGTAGAATTAGATCGTACGATTTGTTTGTTTGTTTGGGGTTTAAAGTCCTGGTTTAATGTCATTTTCAGCACATTGTAGGCTATATATGATGATCGATTTTAAATGACATTTGTTTGCCTATTGTAATATGACTCAGCTGAGGGGTGGGGGTGGGGGGGTGGGGGTTGGTTGGGGGGGGGAGTGGGGGTGTATGTAAATAAATAGATTGATAAGCGCGTTACTACTGTCTCGCCGCAGAGCTAGCTTTCATGGTGATATCGGTATCTAGAGCGTCCGCTTCACATGCAGGGGGTCCCGAGTTCAATCCCGCCTGTTGCCTTAAATATTTATATATTTTTCCTTGTAATTTTTCCGGTCCGATTACATTGGTGGAGAATCCGGGTAGGCATTGTATGAGGTTCTGCCCAGATGCCTAGATCATTGTATGTGTTGTGTGATATTTGAAAGTTTCAAATATCAAAAATAAAAAGGTTGGAGATCTGTAATAGGACTCAGTTGGTGGGTATGTAAATAAATAAGTTTATAAGCGCGTTACTACTGTCTCACAGCAGAGCTAGCTTTCATGGTGATATCGGTAGAGCGTCCGCTTCACATGCAGGGGGTCCCGAGTTTAAACCCGCTGAGTGCCTTAAATATTTATATGTAATTTTTCATCGTAATTTTTCAGGTCCGATTACACCTAGCTTGCCTTATTTAGCTGACACTACCTTCGCAGCGGTTCATGAAGGTTTGTCAATTATTGCCGTTTTACTGACTAGTTCACCTTAGGGAAGTGTGAAATCCAATAGTTGGAAAATAGTTATACACAGCACACGGTTTCAAATAATCCCAGGAACAATCCGGGTAGGCATATATGAGGTTATGCCAAGAGGTCACGGATCATCATGGTGTTTGTAGATGTTTGCGTATGACACATAGTAGGTTTCAATGGGGCTGAATGCACATTTTGTTTATTATTTTCTCGCTGATGAAATTTTGTGAGGCCTGAAAAAGCGATTGCCTCGCTTTACGGCGATCCGAATTCGAATCCCCGCTTATTCTACTTAACATTGCACCGGTCGTGTTATTCCAAGAACAAAGTATATTCCATTTGACCAATAAATTAATAACCATTGTGTTTTACACAAAACAGTAACCAGGCTATGGGAGCCTGTACGGTGGAAACCAATAATTTGAGCAAAACTTGGCGGATTTAACAAGTCAAAACCACTTGGTGGGTGGAAATAAATCTGTTAGTTGATTTGTATATTCTTTTGAAAACTTTGTTTTGGATGCCAGTTCTTTTCATGAATAAACCTGAATTGAATGCATACAGTAGAAAATGTCTGCATGCCCAAATCAATGAGACATCTGGGTTGAATATATGGTACTTGACGAACTCCTCGCGAAATCAATGAACGTTTCATGTTGAAACATTTTAAGAATAATTCGTTTCTTCTCTTCTAGAAGTTTATTTACAAAATTGTCTTATAAAGTAGATATCAAAAAATGTACTCATGGTTTTTGATTACCTGAATTTTGCATATTACATTGCCTGCGCCTGCAAATTTTGTAAGTGAGTCACTGTACACTCACAACATTTGGGTGGAAATACTGTACATCTATAAGGAGATATTTACGCGTGTTAAGAGCAATGTTTTGAAAAATCTGTACGGGTGTTTCTGATAGAATATGTTTTACCCAAAATCCTGTATTACAAACAATTGTCTGAGAATATGTTTTACAAACAAGATGTTAACCAAGAATTTTATTTCTGTAAATAATGTATGGTTCTGTGGAAAGCGCAAATGTAATGCAATGAACTCCGTAAATGCAAGTTCCCGGCTGATTCATGTCAACAACAACTCATGTATTTATGTTGAAGTAAAATTGTAGCATCAGCATCATCAACAACTGTTAACTTTTTGTTGAAGTATATGTATACGGTTTAACGTCATTTAAACTGTCGTTTAATCATGTGTTGTGTGTCATTCTAAGGATTATAGTCCTTACACCATAAGCCAGCAGAGAATCCCGGTACAGTCAGGTTCATTAGAGTGTGACTTTGATCTAGATGTGATGTGTAAAGATGTTTTTATTATTGAATCCGCGTCGTTTCTCTCGTAGATACGCTGTGTTGTATTGAATTACTAAAGTAAAGCGGAGTATCAAACAATTAAAAATAGATTGTTAATGTATTCCCCATTTACGCATGAGGCAGATGAGTTAGAACAAATGGCATAAATTTGTTTTAGTAAAAATATAACAAAGCAAATGCAACGCATTCTGCTTCTTTCAAGCCCCTAAATATTACAACGGATTTAGACAGCAAATCCTCTTCGACCAACCTACGCCGCTCAATACTTTCAGTACTTTGGTTACTTTTTAAAAAACCCTGAGCGCTACATAACAACGGGACATCACGAGCAATCAATATGTTTTAACACGCTATGCCAGTAAACTTACTATACAGTATAGAACATTTCATGTATTATTTCACGTATAATCAGACACACCCGTACATAAAGTTGATCATATTTACAGACCTTACAGATGCTCACAATTTAGCTTAAACTAACCGCAATGAAAAACTCTTAAAACCGTTACAGTCAAAAGACGCTGACGCTGGCTACACTCGTAACAAAGTAACAAAAAAATATGTAAATCACCGGTTTTCGTGTGCTATACTGAGGCTTACAAATTCGAGTTACAGCTCGCCTAGCAGGGTAGTAAAGTGTTATAGCGTTAAACTGAATCTATTCCTAACAGAAAATGAATTGCTGAACTTGTCAAAGGGATGTTTGAAGAAGAAAATGTTCTTTAAAATGTAACTTTCTAGTGAACAATCGCATACTGACCAAGTACACGAATGGCTGTAAGTATTGTTTTATGTTTTCAAGATATATATGATATACACGAAATATTCCTATTTTAGTTCGGTTGTATGCAGCTTTGCAATGTTGCATTAAATATCCCGTTCTAATAAAAAAATATGGATATGTATATACAGATGAAAAAATTGAATTTCGCCGCCATGCTTGCTCAAATTATCGGTTTCTACCGTACAGGCTCCCATAGCCTGGTAACTACAACAGTAAACAAAGAACGTATATTTAAAACTCACCTTTAAAATGCATAATCTTCCTTTGTTTCCAATTCAAATGATACAAACATCGGAGCAAGAAACACGCAACAGTTAGATACTGGAGTATGCTTGATTATGACGTTAACACGTTGCATAGAAACGACGTTCTTACGTCCCATGCGTGACGTCGAAACCGCTTTCTCGTCAGGATTTGTTTGGGTTTAACGTCATGTTTTACCACATTTAGGCTGTGGATGACGATCGATTTTATTGGTTGAGGCAGACGTAGTCCAGTCCTGTACACTTCCCACCATCCGTAAGAATCACACGTTTTAAAATCGTTACCCTCTCCACCATGGAATCGTAAGGAATGTGCATGTATGTTTGTATGTATGTATGTATGTATGTATGGGGTTTAACTTCACTTTCAACAATGTTACAGCACGGTGTGTATGTGTAACAGTGAACTCTGTGCTCATCAGCTGTATAGTGCTGTCCCACTGAAATACCATGCCGTAGACACACATGATACCCCACCCAAGCACATTATACTGACACCATACTCTATTTTAATTAGAATATGGCAGACAGATGAAATGGACATGCTTCAAAACAAATAGAGTATGGTCTCTCGCTGGTTGATTTTGACACATTGATGGGCTACGCCGCTCTCGATGGTTAAATCAACCAACTCGATGAGACCGCATTCTATCCATTACTTAGACTACACCAGTCATTCTGAATTAAATTGGGGATTTACGGCGCACCAATACATGAGATGGTGCCTAGCAGGAATGAACAGTCCAGGTTCATCCTCCATTTCCATCACAGTCAGTCATTCTGACAAGTGTTATTTTCACCTAAATGATTAACAACTGTACAAATACAAAGGAAATGTCAGCGTCCATGCTACAATTTCAATTAAATGATCAATAACTGTGCAATTACAAAGGAAATGTCAGCGACCATGCTACGGTTTCAATTACAATATTTACAACTCCCAAGGAATATGAGACCATGTCTCCTGTCAAGAATCCAAATAACGAATTTGTCATGCTTCAAAGTTGTAACTACTTATATTAAAACAAACAACTTTAAAGGCCAGTTTCCCCGCAACGTGCCTCTGTTTCATTATTGAAAATGAAAAGGATGTATTTTTCTACAGAAAAATAACACGAAAAAAACGTTACCAACAATAAATTAAACTTCATAATAACTATTCAGTATTCCCCGTTTCCAAAGAAACTAAAAGTGTATGATTATCCAATAAGGACGTTCACTCTTCTACGAATTAAGCCATCTTCATTAAAGAAATAGTTTGTCTTCCAACAACCAAAAGATACACCGCTTCAAAAGTCAAATCAAAGTACTGAACGTACTGAGCGGCGTAGGTTGGTCATGGAGGATTTACTGTCTAGATCCTTTGTCATGTGGAAGGGCGTGAAAGAAGCAGAATGCGTAGCATTTGTTTTGTTATTTTTTTTATTGAAACATAGTTATGCCATTTATGTGAAGAAGCCTGCCAACCGTTTTATTATGACAATATTTGTATTGTAAACTGAAGGTGGAGATGATCGACTTTCAATGTCTATTCGCTTTATTGGTGAACTAATTGAAGGAGATAATTCCATATAACAAATAGTGTGCGAGTTACAAGAACATACAACAGAGCTACAGATGAGCTTTTTGATCAGTTGGGTATTCACCCATTGGTATATATTTAAATGGATATTTCATGATTTTAATTGGGTAAAATAAAACGATAACATTTTGTGACATTGGTGCCTAGCATATGCTGTTGGTTTTAATTGGGTATTTTGACATTTTAACTGGTTAATAATTGCGGTCACTCGAACATTTAGATAATACAACACTGGAATATGCCACGCCGTAGACACATGACATGATACACCATCCAGTCACATTATACTAACATCGGGCTGATAAGTCATGGTACGTCGGACGCGAGGCGGACGCTATATAGCATATGCAGCCATCGCCGCGGTTACGTCGTAATGAAACATCAGTCTCAAAACAAATTAAGACAAACAGCATGGAGAGAAATATTTATTCAGATAAATCGAAATATATAGGGGATTCCTCTGTCAGGATTTTAGGGTTAAAATGTTGTTTGTGTTTTTGTTGGAGTGTGTGTGAAGGGTGAATGAGATAGGGCATCGGGGTAAATATTTAGAGAAATTGCTGAACGGGACAAACGGCAATCTTGAAGTGTTTATCAAGCATAAACATTAGCACCTCGAAGGATGATTTTGACTTGAAACCTGGTTGCAATACAACAACAAAATAGTAATATGCAAAAGGTAATGTGTTTTGAACTATTCAAATAATTTTAAAATATGATTTTCAAATGTACAAGCTATGTAGAACACTAACGGGACGCCGCGAGTTTTAAAACAATATATTGCCGTGTTAACATATATTAAAAATAAAATACTCGCTTCCGTTCATGACTGTACACCTCCCGCCATTCGATTCTTACACTATACAAACAAACAAACAAAACCGTTCATGTCCTATTTAAAATGTCACCTCATTTAAATATTACTATGTTTAATTTGGTAACAAAAAATAGCATAAACATAATAAGCACGTCGAAGGATTATTTTGACTTGAAACCTGGGTGCAATATAATCAACAATTAGTAATGTGCATTGAACTGTTCACATAATTATAAAATATGAGTAATGTGCTTTGAACTGTTCACAGAATTATAAAATATGATTTTCAAATCTGCAAGCTATGTAGAAACACTAACGGGACGCCGCTAGTGTTAAAATCAAATATAGCCGTGTGTCTTGTTAACGTATATTATAAATGCATACTGAAATGGGACCCATTGGAAGCAACACACATAAAATATAGAGAAAAGTAGCAGAATCGGTTTATCGAATCAGTTCATGACAGGTGGAAGGGAGATAACAAGTGAAAGAAAAGAAGAGAATACTATACATCATACATTTTTGTCGTTCCTCGACCAATAACTTTAATATTTATAATCCGATCTTGATGAAACTTTAGGAAAATGTGTATGGCCATAATATCTAGGTAAAGTTCGATAAACAGCCAGATCGCACCTATAATGCCAGAGTTATGGCCCTTGGACTTTTCAAAATTGACTTTCTTTTCCGACCAATAACTTTACTATTTATAATCCGATGTTGATGGAACTTTAGGAAAGTGTTTATGGCATAATATCTAGGCCAAGTTCGATAACCAGTCAGATCAGGCTCACCTATTAAGCCAGAGTCCTAATCTTGATGAAACGTTAGGACAGTGTTTATGGGCATAATAGTTCAGCAATGTTTAATAACCAGCCGGATCGCACCTATTTTGCCGGAGTTATGGCCCTTAGTATTTTGAAAATTGAAGAATTTTGCGGTTTCCGCTCAATAACTTCGACATTTATAATCCGATCTTGATGAAACTGAAGGACAATGTTTATGGCCATACCATTTAGGCCAAGTTCGATAACCAGCCAGATGGCACCAATTACGCCAGAGTTATGGCATTTGGATTTTAAAAGGGGAAGATGTGTGCGGTTTCCGCCCAATCTTGAAACTTTGACAGTGTTTATGGGCATAATATCTCAGCAATTTTTGATAAATAGCCAGATCTCACCTATTTTGCCTATTTTGCCGGAGTTATGGCACTTGGAATTTTGAAAATAGAAGAATTTTGCTTTTTTCGCTCAATAACTTCGACATTTATAATCCGATCTTGGATGAACTTAAGGACACTGTTTATGGTCGTAATATCTAGGTAAAGTTCGATAACCAGCCAGATCGCACCTATAATGCCGGAGTTATGGCCCTTGGATTTTTCAAAATCGACTCATTTCCGACCAATAACTTTAATATTTATAATCCGATCTTGATGAAGCGTTAGGACATTGTGTATGACCATACTATCTAGGCCAAGTTCGATAACCAGTCAGATTGCACCTATTATGCCAGAGGTATGGCCCTTGAATTTTTTGTGGTTTCCGCTCAATAACTTTAACATTTATAATCCAATCTTGATGAAACTTTAGGACAGTGTTCATGTGCATAATATCTCAGCAATGTTTGATAACCAACCAGGTCACACCTATTTTGCCGGAGTTATAGCCCTTGGATTTTTAAAAATCAACTTCCGTTTCCGACCAATTCCGATCTTGATGAAACTTTAGGACAGTGTTTATGGGTGGGAGTGGGGGTGGGGGAGAGGAGCAGGGGATGCATATGTGAGCGATAGATGGGAGTCATATCAAATATGGTTAGTTTTCATTGACATTAAAAATAAATATAAGGCCATAACTCTGCTGTTTCTAATATGACATGGGTAGTTTTCGAATAAACTTCATGCAACAAAGAGGGTGGAGTGGGGACAGGGGAGAGGAGATGGGGGCATGGTTGTTTTTCAAACAGGTTTGAGGTTTTATTGATATTAACATGTTTCTAATCAGACATAGCAGATGTTCGAGCTAATTCTATCTAGCTGTGTTCAAACTTATCCAAGCTTTCAATGCTGTTAAGAATATGGAAAGGTTAGTAAAGATCTAAGGCCATCTCCTCTTAATGAAGCAAAATAAAGGGCCATAACTCTATCATTACTGGTGTTTTTCATCAAATGAAGGTGCTAGAGTGTTGATAAGGCATTTTTCATTAAATCAAGGGCCATAACGCCGATGTTTATTATCCAATAATAGTGTTTTTTAAGCTCATCCGAGCTTTCATTGATATTATGGCTCTGGCAAAATGTAGGTGCTAAAGTGTGGACAAAGCAAAAATATATAGCATTTTTCATTAAATCAAGGTCCATAACTCTAAGTTTATTATCCAATATTGGTGGTTTTTGAACTGATCAAATCTCTTTGGAAATCAAATGGATATTAAGACTCTTGAAGTGAGAAAACTTGATCGTTTTCTCATTTCTTGAAAAAAATGAATTGGATGTTCCCAATCCAAAACAAAAGTCTTTTTATTAAAATCATTTATTTTTTTGTACTTGATTCAAAACTGATGTTTTATAAACTCAAATATGTCCGTCTGTGGGAACGCAGAAGATAAAAAAAAGACAAATCCTCATATGTTTTTTTATTTACAGTTTTTATTCAACTAAAATCATTATATTTCCCATCAACATGAACATGTCAATTACAATTATAATGCTTATCACAGTAAGAAATATATATCACTAGACAATAAAATAATGAGACCAAATTGTGTTGATGGATTACACTTGGAAATAACACACTTGTTATTTCTTACTTGACAACATTGATAAATCAAGGGACAGAATAAACAAAATAAATAAAATATAGATCAACTGACACAATACTACATTCACCATGTTAAAGGGAATGTAGTCTCACACCAAACAATCTTTATTATTGAGAGTTCTGGAAAACTTGGAAAAAAAAGGTGTAATAATTATCAAAATCGAATAATAAACAATAAAGATATGCCTATTTGAAGGTTGTTCTAAAACGGATTTGAGAAACATGATGTCATAGTTCAAAATTACCATATATGGTATATTGGTTAAAGCAAAGAAAATCACTGCAAATAATGAAAAATACTTTACTGGACATATAACTGGCATCATAACACTTTAGTTTACTTAGTTTTCATACCTCTGCTGTGATTTTTCTCTTACACATCAGTTACTTAACATACTTATAAATATTCTATATATGGTCATTAAGAACTGTGATGTCATAGTTCTCAAATATCTGTTTCAAAATAACCTTCAAATGATCGTATCTTCTTTGTTTATCATCCGATTCTGATAATTCTTTCAGCCGTGACCAAGTTTTTCAGAACTCTCAATAATAGAGCTAGTTTGGCTGGTCATTCCATTCCATTTAAGAGCATGCTCATGATGGTGAATTCTAAAGGCAGTGAATTTATGCTACATTTGTAACAGTTGTTTTTATTTTTACAGACATTAACATTCCCGTGTGTCCCTTTAAATTAAACTCGATTTTATTAAACAAATCTATACTGAGCAAAATAAATGCATATCATTTCCATAGACGAGATATGAAGCCGTGTATGTTCATGGTCAAAGAAAAGTGACAAAGATATGACCAATAATAATAAACAAAGGTAGTATTAAATTTCGAAATTTTGAATGTTTTTGTTGGAGAATAACAACCGTTTGTGAACACATTTCTGCGTTTTTTAAACAATGACAAAATGGGCAATTCTTGTCAATGCCAAACACTAAATTACGTTTGTTTAATGAAATAAGTTGTTTTTAATATATGGCAGGTAATTCTAATATGCTTACGGATAATAATAATATATATATTTTTTTTTTTTGAAAATCACATCCTCATCCATTTCTTCTTACCTTGCAATTCTTATATCTTAAAACAATTATATCAATGTTCACATGCTTAATCTTATCTACCCAAAAAGTCGTGCTAAGCTTTTCTTGTTCAGTATATGTATAGATCTATCTATATACAGAAGATATCTATCTATATACAGAAGGAAACAAAAAAAATCTTCTTTAATTTTTTATTTTTATTTTCTTGGTGGATAATGCAATAGAGAGAAGCAATATCAGAATTACACTAATTAAAGGGAGACACGGCAATCTTAATTTTTAAAAACTAGCGGCGTCCCGTTAGTTTTTCACATAACTTGTATTTGTTCAATCATTAATATTAATAATAAGGCTAGAATAAAGCGAGTTGTTTTTGCATATTACTAACTGGTGATTATATTGAACCAATAATATATTTAAACCTATGGTATATTAAGAATTTTTATTTAATTATATGCCAGCAGGTTTAAAGTAAACATGATACTGGATAAATACATGGAGATGCTTGTGTTGATGCTTGATAAATACTTCAAGATTGCCGTGTGTCCCTTTAAAATTAGGATGACAATGGACATGCATTTTTTCATCAATAATCATCTGACTAGTAAAGACTGACACTATTAAATATATTATTTGTTTAATTAAAAACCTTCTTTATTATTTATTTATACCCACCAGGCCCGTAGCTATCATCGCTGAGGCACACCACCAAGGCAGTTGCCTTGGTAAAATTTTGAGAAGGTATCAAACACTGAAGTGGGAATTCTAATGGAATATCAAATAAAATCATTAAAATAGACTTGAATATAGGCCTGTCTGTTTAACTTAAAACAGAAAATTTGGCCCTAAAATGCAGGAAATCACACGTAGAAATCAACAGTTTTTCCAGGTCAAATGAATGTTCTCAGACCGTTAGGAAAATATTTGCCTCGGTTAATTTTCAGGGCTGGCTACGTGCCTGCCCACCATAAGTGAAAGGCAATTTTAGAAGCTGTTGAGAACTTCTGGGTTTCTCAGATAGAATGCACATTGAAACATTGTCAAACAGTCAGTATGCCTCTGGAGTATTAATTGCAGTTGTTAACATGTAGGCCGTACTAACTGTTAATTACATTTCACCAATAATGTATTCAAAATCTATGGTAAAATAATGAAGACAATTTGAAAAATCGAAATTATATTTAAATATATGTTAAAGTCAAACTGATACTGGATTAAAAAATCAAGAGGCTAATTTTAATGCTTGATAAAAACTTCAAGATTGCGATGTGTCCCTTTAACTATAAAACACTGTCCAGTAATCCATAATTGTGTGTACAACAAATCGAAAAACAAAGTACATCAACGGACAAGAATTACAAATAAAAATGAGACATTTTCCCTCTCCCTTAAATAAGTTGTAACAAATGTATAATTTACAAAGTGAACACTTTAAATGACTGAAAACAGATCATTTTTATTGACACTATTATTACAAACATCCTCTTTCCCAGTTTAAAAGAACACTTATTAGCATCAGTCCATCGATTGCCATTCTAGAATTATGTTAAAATCGCAATCTCACCAAAAAAAGGTAAATTTTATGAAAGATTACACCTTTTCTAAGCCTACTAACAATAAGGTATATATGTGACTTATATTTGTTGCGATTCTGAACCCTTTAACTACAATATAAACGCCTTAACTGGCCAGGCAATTGTTATCGTTGCTGATGGGTCGATTTATAAGTATACCAACTCTTAATTCATTTTAAACATATTAAGTTATGGGTATTTGAAGTATCCTTGAATAAATCTAGACTTTTAATTGGCACATATGTATTATTTTATGACCTCAACACATGGATAGAGTTTGGAAGAACAGTGAAATTTGGCTTAATACTTAGACCCTCTTGGACCTGAGGATGCTCTACTGGTTAACATGGCTCTAAAAAGGATTGACAGGAAGATGCAGTTTATAAGAATGTTTCATTGATATCAGGTGAAGATTGGGAATTCCTGTCTAATATGAACCATCTTTTTAACTTGAATCCGTTTCTTTAATATTTTTTAACAATCTTTCCCGTTTCTTTGCTGCAAGACAATTTAACCACAGCATATCAATCCTTGTGCTAAAATTTATCCTTTTACTTTCTGGACATTCTACGTGAAATTGTCCATGGCAATGTTGCAAAGAAATCGTACAAAGAGTCGAAGGTTTTTGTCCATCAATGAACATAAACATTGCTACTTGAACGTCGAAGGGTGTCATCCATCAACGTACGATCACGAGTAACCGAAGTATGATGGGACCTCATCATTACTGAACTGTATACTGTCCACATGTCTCATCATTTTCTGGGCGGAGTTCCTGTAACAGAAACATAACACATGTAATAAAGATTTTGATTTAAAGGGGTTGATGCACTATTTTCAAACAATATTTATTTAAAAGGGCTCTGACAAACTTGAAAAAAGCTGAAAGAATTATCAAAATGCCACGAAAAATAAAGTAGATATTGAAAATTAGCAAAGAACATAAAATTAATGGAGGCAGCCATCTTGGAACGATGACTTTTTACCATATATGGCATATTAACAAAACATATAATAAAGCAAAGAAACTGATTGCAAATTGATTAAACGTAAATATGCTGGTGTAAAATGTATAAATTGTATGCTTATTTTTCATTTCCAATGATTTTCTTTGCTTTAAAAGACATTTAATCAGTAGGCCATATATGGTAAAAAGGCACGATGACATCATCGTTCAAGATGGCCGCCTCCATTTGTGTTTCTTTGCAAAGTTTCAATAGGTCCTACCTCCTTTATTTTTCGTGGCATTTTGATAATTCTTTCAGCTTTTTTTAAGGTTTTCAGAGCCCTTTTAAATAAATCTTGTTTAAAAATAGTGCACCAACCCCTTTAATGTATATATTATCAAGTATCATAACCACAATATTAAATTAATTAAAAGTAGATTTTATATATATATATGTGACTAAAAGAACAAAGCATTGTCAAGACATGATCTAGGGTTACGTCAGGGTTTTTATACTAAATGGTTATGAAACAATGCTGTATTCCCAAATATGGATGTCGTGTCTACCTGTTTAAAGAAGCGAAAACGGGGTTGGCCGGCGTATGAAATAAAACCTTAATTTCGGCTTAAAAAATTTGCATATTGTAAAATGTAAACATCTAATAGGTAAGTTTAAACAGGTTATCACATTTTTTCAGTAAAAGATGTTTTTAAATGTGTTTTATTGTCGAAATACCCGTTATAAGATCCTGCTAACATAAGCTTTGCCATCGCTAAATGGAATTAAAGCAGGACAACATAATGAACCAGTTACTTTCCCCATTGACACCAATGTTAAAATGTTACATATTAATGATTTGACCCAACTTCAGCTCAAGTATGGATAATGAAGCAGTGTAATTTTCATGTAGAAAAGTAGTTTTCCACTTGTCAAAAAATCACCAGAAAACGTGAGGTCACAAGACATGTAAGAAAGTTCTTGTTTGTTTACTTAACATCTCTTTTCATTGATATTTGCTCACAAAGTGTATGCACAGATTCGAAAGTTGGAAAATGTTCATAATAATCCATTAAAACCTATGAAAACACTTCTTTTACATATAACAACAAATTCAAATATAAATGGGCCATTTAACACCACTTATAATGCCCTTTTCCATCATAAAAAGAGGGATTACTTTTTATAATAGGAACTACATTCGACTACACCTCGGAGGATTACAGGCAAATGGTGTTGGTAAAACATAACTACATGGAACTCACTTTGACACTCCTTTACAATACAGCAGGATCAACAGCCTCAGTTTCTTGCAACCTTTCCTCAAATATTTCAGTGCTTTATCGCTGAAATGTAAATAGATTTCATTCTTAATATGCTGGTTATTTATTGTTTGAAAAATGTATTATACATATACAACATATGCATAGTATAATCACTAGGACAGACTATAGAACTTATAGGCCAGACTATACAAGTTATAGTATAGAACTTATAGGACAGACTATAGAACTTATACGACAGACTATAGAATTTATAGGACAGCCTATAGAAGTTATAGGACAGACTATAAAACGTATAGGACAGACTATAGAATGTATAGGACATACTATAGGATTATAGGACAGACTATAGAACTTATAGGACATAATATAGGACAGACTATTGGACTTATAGGACAGACTATAGGACTTATAGGACAGACTATAGAACTTATAGGACAGACTACATAACTTATAGGACAGAATATAGGACTTATAGGACATACTACAGAACTTATAGGACATACTATATAACTTATAGGACATAATATAGGACTTATAGGACAGACTATAGGACTTATAGGACAAACTATAGAACTTATAGGACATACTATAGAACTTATATGACATACTATATAACTTATAGGACAGACTATAGAACTTATAGGTCAGACTAAAGAACTTTAGGACAGATCACATAACTTATAAGACAGCCTATAGAAGTTATAGGACATCCTATAAAACTTATAGGACATACTATAGAAATTACATAACCCCACTGTATGACTTATAGGACAGGCTATATAACTTTTAGGACACACTATAGAACTTATATAGGACATACTATAAAATGTATAGGACAGACTATAACATTTATAGGAAAGACTATAGAACTTACAGATTACAGGATATACTATAGAATGTAAAAAGTATATACTATAGAACTTATAGGATAGACTATAGAATGGATAGGACATACTATAGAGCTTATATTCCATGATATAGAAAGGACAGACTAAATGACAGACTAATAAAGGACAGACTATATAACTTATAGGACAGACTATATAACTTATAGGACATACTATAGAACTTATAGGACATACTATAGAACTTATAGTCCATATTAAAGAAAGGACAGAATGCATGACAGACTAATAAATGACAGACTATAGAACTTATAGGACGGACTATAGAACTTATAGGGCATACTAAAGAAAATACTATATAACAGACTATAAAAAGAAACACTATAGAACAGAAGGACACACTATAGGACATATAGGACAGACTGCAGGGTACATACGTGATAAGAAGGCATCCACTGACATCTAGCTGTACAAGGTAGTGGCACACACCAGACAGGTACTGTATACTTAGATCTGTAACCTGCAGGAGAAATAAATATGTCAAATAATGTTTCAGATAAAGCAGGAATAGAAACACCAAAATAAAACAGGTTTCCCTCCCCGGGGTTATCTATACAGTTGTACTTAGTTACATTGGCAACCCCGTGCAGCAGTTGAAAACATTCCCATTCAGTTTCTTCCCTAGGCTGTTTGTAACAGTATACACTTATTATATTAATGGTATATATGAAGAAAAAATAATGTTGGAACTTGTAAATATCAAAACATAAGTTGGAGAAATATCAAGAAGACATTGGAATCGTGTGAGTTTTAGATTCAAATATTATCTTTATAAATGATGTAACATTACAAAGATTAGCTCTGATTACATGTCCAAAGCCGTCTTACTATTTTTTCATTTTTTAACATGTTTGGATTTGGAATCACATGCGAAGAAGAGATCTCTTGTTTGGATGTAGTGATGCAGTACTTTTTGATAAAGGAAAGATGTACAGGAATCAACTGTAGATAAAATATATACATTTTGTTTAATGTATTTTGATTTATATCTCTCCTTATTCAACTCTACATGCATGCATCTTTTCTACATAGGTTTGATTTATACTGAAATATATACATGTATAGTACATTGTATTTGTATTAAATGTAACCACAGATTGCAAGAGATGGTACTCCCCAACCCTTACTCAACCAGTGAGAATAAAGAGGTCATCAAAAGACATTCAGACAAAACAGACAGAAAGGACATAGAGAAAAGACACACAGATAACACATACCAATTTACATCCAGCTAGGTTGAGCACATTCAATGATCTACAGCAGAATGCCAGGTTCTTTATCGCACCATCTGTAATTTGCTGGAAGATTCACACAACAAAACATGTTACTGAATTGGAATGTGTTTAGTATTATTTATTATATTTATCATTTTCTTATTTATGAATTGCATTTAGGCCATTACTTTTTGATAATTCATTTTACGAACCCTCCTACGACAGAACAAAATTAGGAAAAATAAAATTCTGTAGGGAAAATATATATTTTTTATTTATGTTTTTATACCTCCTCCCAGATTTTAATAAAATATTTCAGTCTCTTTTTCCCTTCCAACGAAATAAAAAACAGCTTCTCTAAATTCAAATTTTTATTTTTTATTTTTTCCCCTCCTCCTACAGCAATTCTCTGTCTTGATGGTTCACAAAACAAATAATCAAAAAATAATGGCCTTATAAAGGACTTGTTTTACTACCTTATATTTTAAAGTAGTTATGTTCCAAGTCTCAGCTGTCTTCATGGATATCAAATGAACATGTACATAAACATGTCTTCCTTTAACACTACACTTTAATATGTGCACACATATCTTGATTTATTGCCAAGCATTTGTTTGCATGTACCTTAATGTTAAAGTCCCATTGCCACCATCAACAGGAAAATTTTGTTATAGATATACACTATTTCTAAACCTTATTACTGACGACAAGGTACATATACCAGTATAACTTACATATTTTGAGAATCCAAACTCTATAGACACACTATAAAATTAATGTCTTTAACCAGCTAGGCCAAACCACAAAACTGCAGCATCGAATTACAGTCTTGTCAACTCATAATTCACTTTACGCATATTCAATCATTGGTTAAGAATCCAAGAATAAACCTATACTTTAATCAGCACATATAAATTATAATATGACCTGAACACCTGGATAGAGTTTTGATAAATGGTTTTGTAGTGTAAATTTGCCGCTATTTGTTGAGTTAGTTTCTTTAACCAGCAACATAAGGAATACAGGCCACAGAACAAATATGACAAAAAGTAATAGAAATAATCTATGTGTATCACGTTAGGTTCACCCAACCATAATGCATAAACTTAGAATGAAATGCAGCCTAGCCTGCCACACTGCCTCCATTGCTAGTTGGTGATGTGAGAATCTTGTATTGATTTATTTCAGTGTGTTGATAACAAATTGATAATATGCTAACGTGTTGATGTTTGATAACATGTTGATAATCTGTTGATAATCTGTTGATAATCTGTTGATATTGTGTTGCTGATAACATTTTGATGTGTTGATAAAATGTTGCTAATATGATAACATCTTGATAATGTGCTGATATGATGATACATATTGATGATATGTTGATAACCTGTTGATAACGTGTGTTTATAACACATTGATAACATGTTGATAATATGTTGATAATGTGTTGATATGATGATACATGTTGATGATATGTTGATTACCTGTTGATAACCTGTGCTTATAACACATTGATAACATGTTGATAATATGTTGATAATGTGTTGACAACAAAGACAATCATGCACCGCCACAAAAAACTCAGCTTTATGCAAATCAATGGTAGTCAGAAACCGTAACAAATACAAGTAACAAATACAAGTAACAAATACGCACCATACAATGAGACAGATCAAGTCGTTCTATATTTTTACACTGCTGGGCAAACTTCTGCAGCCCCAGATCAGAGATATTGGCACACTCCGATAGCGTCACATCCCGCAGTCGTCCATTGTTGCCAAGAGCAGAGAGTCCGCTGTCGCCACAATTGCAGCCCGATATGTCAAGGGAGGTAAGACTGTGAGTCTGTCCAAGTAACTCGATACCTGCTTCGCTGATGTGCTCACAGAAGCAGACGCTCAGGTAGGTCAGATTGTGACACCTGCAATACAAGTCAATATAAAACTGTTCTGGTTTTTACATTCATTTACGAAATTGAATATTAGTGTAACTCTTGCACTTAAACAAGAGAAGTTTCACATAGAAGAATAGAATGTTTTAACAACTGAAATTTAAATTCTTACTTCAGCTTGAATTTTTAATTTACAAAAAAATCTGCATAGTTTGTTATTTTATGGAATTTTGATTTGTTAGATTGAAATGATTAAAATGTGGCACAATTTCATAATATTTACCTTCACACTATCTTGTAATTATTAATTATTAAAATGTGATTTCGCTCCACTAGTATACCTTTTATGTATGTTTACCATGGCCATGTCGCCAACTCGTATACAGTTTGTGAGGTTTAGTTCTCGCAACCTTGGTCCACATGGTCCATCAACAAGCTGCCTCACACCCTTATCAGTGATTCTACAACATATACGGATCAAATTTAGAAAATAATGTATGTCCTTAATGGACTTTTAAAGTTTATTTAGGGACTCGATCATTAATAAAGAGGAACTGTTGAAATCTGTTCTGTGGTTCTTGAGAAGAAGATTTATGAAGGTTTTGACCTTTTATGATAACGGATTAAATAAGTCAGAAGCTGATTTAATGGAGGAGCCGAAGGTCCAGAGACCCCTATGATTTGAAAAATTAATATTGTTTTAAAAGTGGGGACCCACCTGGCTGAATTTTTTAAATTATTTTATGTTTTATATACCTGACACAATCAGCAAAGTTGGCGACAGTGAGGAATTTACAAGTGGACAGAAACTTGAGTGCCTGATCTGTCAGCCGTTGACAGTCGGCGATGTATATATGCTCCAGATTGACACACTGTAAACCAATGACACGCAGGCTCACGTCCGATATACGCTGATTACCTGAAAAAAATTACTTACCTAGGTCAAGGTCATTTAAATCAAAGCTGAGTCAAGGAAGTCAAAGAGTTTTTGTGAGAAGCCATCTGTGATCTTTGATTTTGTTTGTTTGAATTGTGTTTTACGTAATTTTTAGCATATTTTAGGCCATATATGACGATCAATTTTTTGTGGTACAGGCAGACCACCCCATTTTTCCGGGGTAGAACCAGTACTGTATACCTCCCCACATGCGTAAGAATCAACACTTTCTCACAAGCTGAGCTCCCAGTGGGATTCAAACCCGCAGCAGTGAGAGACGAGAAGGTTACAATACAATGTTGTTAACATTTTTAAAATAATCTAAACACATACTGTCTGTCTCTTAATGTTTGAATCACATGACCACACTGTCATCATTAGACAGATATTTCACAGGTTGGTTTTGGGATCTGAGAACCATGTCGGCCAAATTCCTACCTTCAATTTTGATTTTCTTTAAATTCTTGTTATTGCCTATCCTCTTGAATGACTCGTCAGACAGCAACGGAGAGCCCAGGAAGGAGAGGGTGTGCAGTCTCGTCAGCTTGTTACTTATGTGGGCGATACAGTCGTCGTTCAGCGTCGGGAAATCATTTAGTAACATCGTCTGCAGGTTTGTCACTCCTGACGCCAGATTTTTAAATCCATCTGGTGTTATCTGTTTAAAAAGTTGAAGAAATAATGCTTTATTTGCATTTATGTTTGCCATTTAACTTCAACATGATAAGGGTGTTAATGATGTTTAAAGTGCTAACAAATTTGATCATATGATTTACCTGTTAAGTATTTTAAACCTTAACCCACTACATATATAATGGACTGTTCTTTCTTTAAATTAAGACCATTCCATTTATGTGACAAAGGGATGTTTTGGATAAATGACTGATTAGCAGCTGGACATTGTAAACCCAGATCAGCCTGCGAGAAACCCTGATCAGCCTGCGAGTTACTCTGTTGATCTGAGTTGATCTGGGTCTACAATGGACGCAAAGTCTATTATAGTCATTCTTAGCAGGTTAAGAGTTAATAACATTGTTAAAATAAAGGGTTAACTGTATTTAAAATGTTTCAATTTGCTGGTTATAAGGTTCCTTAATTGGGCAGAGCTGGTTAACAAGATTTCTGACCATTAAAAGTAAGTACCCTCACAAACTGATAATTCCATAATGGTTAATCCATTTCTAAAATCATTTAACATTCTAAAGTTTTGTGTAAATCTGCAAAAATGGTCTGAATCAATAGCTGAAGCCTTTCAATGCCGGCGGAAATCTTGGTTTGTTTAACGTATGTTTAGATATTACTATGATGTCCTCCAATGAAATGTTATGGTATAAAGGTCTGTCCTCAAACTAGAACTATCACTGAAGGTCATGAATACACCGCTTAAATTCTAAATCAAACAAAGGTCCATAATTCTGCAATAAATGTTTGAGATATGCAAGTATTAAAAATGTGTTACGGGACGCGACGTGATGGGACGCATAGGGACAGAAATGTGTTACGTGACGGAATGCGACGAGACGTTACGGACAACGTGATTCCTATATAGCCCCTACTTCGCTTTATGGGTGTATAATAAGGAGGTTTAAATTATCAAAACTGTATTAAATGTGCAACGGTAAATACAATATAATTACGGTATATTGGTGAGAGAAATAAAGGGTGAGAGAATTAAAAAAAAATTACAATGGAACAAGAAATAACAAAGTGCAATCAAAGTATTGATATTATGTATTAAAATATTAATCGAGACCAAGCGACAAACAAAGATATTAAAAAATAAATAAAATGAGTTTGCTGGCTAAATTTGATTACATTTTTTTTTTAAGTAGATGGACCTCAGTAATCTAATATATACTGAGAATGAAATCTTCTTATACTCAGGATAGAAAAAAGAAGCTGTCTCTTTTACTTATATGCTTATTTACTTCAAAACTATTTTTTTTAAATGAAAAAAAGGAATGAATGAATGAATGAATGAATGGTGTTTTACGGCACGTCGACACATAAACAGGTCATATTGTGCGCAAAAAAAATATGAAAAATGAAGTATTAATTAAAAATTAATGTAAATATATAAAGATAAAACTATTAAAAATAAAATTAAAATAAGGGATGATAAGGTGTAATATAAACTATGTATGTAAATCAATAAATGCCCGGCAACGGGTGCAAAAAAGGAATATAATGACCTAATCATTACAGTAGAATTGTCAAATTCTATATACTGAACAAAATTCCTCATTACTCACTTTTATATCTTAACTAATTTTCTTATTTTAAATATCTTTCGTGTGATTAGTATTTTGTATTGACCCATTGTTTGTAAGATGTTTATTTTATGTTTAAAGTGTTACATCTTTTGAGAGTTATGCTCCCTTTTTTATGAAAACATGAAAGGTGCTGATAAAACACATAACATGAATCAAAGTCTGTTTAAAGATATAAACTTCTTAAAATTGGTAGGAAATAATATAAAAAAACATAAACATTTGCCCTATGTATTGCAGATTTTCCATCTATAAGGAAATGAAACATTGATAATTTTAAATTACCTCCCTTTTATTAATTGAATATCGTTTGAAATTAAACTAACTGTAAATCAGCATTAACATTAAATATTTTAAAATTTCTTTTGCAAACGCATAAGTAGTAGTAATGCTATTAAAAATGATGTCAAAATAATTTCAGCTGGCGTATTTTAGAATTAGGAACATCAAATGCACTTATTCAAAGTACTCAACAACATCCTATATACCCAGTTGTATAAGAGTTATAATTTATTTATAAGAAACCACATCGACTTGAAAGCTTTAAAATCTGTTCATGCAAGCAGAGCAGACAATTTACACTCGTTATTCTCCAATCAAGCGTGAAATACACAAAACAATGAGAATATAACTGACACGTTCTTAGGTGGGTACTTAGGATTCAAGTTTTGACTAGAATATATATATATATATATAGGGAGAAACATTTGTGAACTACCAAGGACAGACAACCTCCGGACGAACTATGTCAGTGCACCTAGCTATGACGAGATACACAGAAATCAAGCATATGAATTCACTCCTTAAAAAGGTAGCTGCAACACACGTTGATGAACTGTATCTCTACATCATAACACATTCGTCTGGAGGCACAATTAACATATAGACGCATACATACATACAATGATAGCTCATATATATATATATATATATAATGCTTATATATATATATATATATATAATGCTTGCAACACCACTAAATATTTACAAAAGTCAGTAAACATACCTGCAAACATCCAGACAAATCGAGGTAGTCCAACTTTGTACTGTTTTTACCCGAAGCTAGATAGAGGAGTCCTCGGTCAGTAAACTTTTTACAGTGGGATAGGGACAGGTACTGAAGGTTACTGCAATATCTGAAATATGGAAACAAACGAGAAACAAATTATTATTTATTCATTCTTTTAAATGTAGCAAACCTTTTAACTTTAAATGAAACAGCACACTTCTTCATTTTTATTTCTCTCTTTTGACCATTATTCTAAATCTTGCCACATATTCTTTTGACAACAAATGGCTTTTTCAAACTGCCACCATGGGTGTATTTACTGATTTCCTCCGTTAGATATAATAGGCAGTTTGTGACATTGGATTTCAAATTTCAGATGCAATGCTAATAGACTGATTAAATTGAGCTGAATTTCAGACAGAAATATTTTCTAGAAAAATTGCAGATTTTTTTTTCAATGCCTGAGGTTTGAAGCACAAATTTACATGGAAATTTAGCAAAATATGACTTATGTGGTGGAGGTATAATGGTGTCTCTGATTATGACAGAGCAGACTTGGATAAAATTGACTTGGTAATTATGTGCAGTGTGGCATTTGAAGCACGAGACAAATTCAAGAACAACTTACTTGGAAATTGTTCGCATAGTGGCGTCTGTGATGGTGGTGTGAGACAAATTCAAGAACAACTTACTTGGAAATTGTTCGCATAGTGGCGTCTGTGATGGTGGTGTGAGACAAATTCAGGTACAACAATATCTTACAACCTTTGGCTACCAGTTTTATCATCTCATCCTGAAAATGGAAAATACAAGTTTCAAACTGATAGGGCACAATCAAAGAATATTAAATTGTATTGCCCCAAAATATGGACATTTAATATCTGGGTACTCCATAACTTGTTGACAAACTGAGTAAGTACTTTGTTAATTTTTGGAGACCGCACATCTGTTGTTCAAAGATCAGTTTAAAAGAAAATTAAAAATCTCTCTGAATTTCTGATAAATGAATGTTTCTACCAGAAATTGAGCATGTGAAAGCATTATGTTAAGAAAAAATGCAAATCAGAAACTTTTAGTAGTACAAACCATATTTTTAGGAGAAATTGTACTTTGAAAGTTTATACCAACCAAGAATTAAGCTAACCGATATCTGAACAACTGGGCCCAGTTTTTCAACTTGCAATCAAACCTACCGGTAAGTTTGAGGGCAAATGGTGGAAAACTATTGTAACTACATATAAATAAAGAACAAGATACAACTGTTTTCCACCTAGCCATTACCTTTCTCAGTTTAACATGATGACAGACAAGACCTTACATTCACACATGATTGTACAAGGGAGATCACTCCCTGTGGACACTGAAGGTCATTAGCTGCACATTCCATTGTACAAAGTATTGAATATCAATTTTTTTTAAGGAAGATAAAAAACAAAGTATGTTTGAAAAGTAATAAGAGTATCGATTAATTGAACTGGATTTTATAGTCGCACCAACAGCTAAGGTCATATGGTGACTTTTCCAGCTTGGAGGAAGACCCCTCTGGGCAAATTTCATGCACGGGCGGGAACCTGGTTGACGATCCGCATGCCAGTAATAAGAGTACTAAATGAACAAAGGATATCTGACATTTTTAAAGTTGAAAGATCGGCATTTCCCAGTGAGAGAAAAATTGCCAAATATTAATAACTAACTCCGAACACAAAAATAACTCACATTGAGTCATGATATTAATAGTGTTGCTGACGTAGACGTCATCCACCGATAAAGTTCAATAAAGTGAAACATTTTTGTTAAAACCATACATAAACTTATTTAAAATGTAACAGATATATTATTTAACTTCTGGGTTCTATTATAGGGAAATCCTTCACTCGATGATAGGCATGTTTTGCTTTTTTACTCACTCAGTCTTCCACTCTTTCGTGAAAAGAACCACAGCCTACCATGTAAGATTTCCCTTTAATCAATCCCATCAGTTAAATAATCTCTATATATTATCTTGTAAATATTGTCAACTTTGAAAATATGTTTATTACTATGTTTTTCTAATAATTCACAACATCAAAATCAAGAATGGAAGTTATCTCAACAGAGATACAAGTAATGGTACTACAAATGAAAACAAAAATGGTTCTTAACTTTAAAGCGCACATAATCAAACCTGTATTAAGAACCCACTAATCGGAGGACCAATTACTGACCTCCTAACACATGTGGTCTCTTTTACCAGGTGGTCTCCTAATTGAGGAGGTCTATTGAGCAAGTTTGACTATTTGGCCTCACAACCTTTTGGTCTATTTAAGTCCTAAATGTCAGCGTCTATTTAAGTCCTAAATTTCAGTGTAATTTTACAAAGGTTAACAACTATTATTATTATATTTCAAATAAAATGCCCATGCTAAATCCCCATAGACAACAATGTGTAATTTATTGCAGGGTGATAGTAAAAAAATTATCCCATGCGATGCGCATGATTAATGTGCATGGGTGGGCGTACTGTTCCAGTGATGTTATCGGCTCAGTTTGGTAAAATTGCTATGTTTAACTGCAAAAATTCTTCACAGATTTCAATAAACTACCACTCATTTTCAATCCAAATGATATATAACTTTCATTGCAACGTTTAGAAAAAATAAATCCAGCAAAGCGAAATCTGTGCTGAAAATAACCTTATTTTGGCCTGAGGGGATTTCAGTATAATAAAATAAATATCACAATCATAAGAAGGTGATAGCAAGAATGTTCACCCTTTCGGAAATTTATTATCACCCTCGGCGTCACCTCGGACAATACTCATATCCTCATGGTGAGCATCCTTACTATCGCCCTATCGTGAATGTGATATTCATATACTCTTACATTGATGCCCACACACTCCGAGAAGTTGAGATCCTGCAGGTTTGAGCACTCGCTGATGCTCACGAATGACGGCTCGGTCAAGTTCTGGCATCCTCGCATGTTCAGGTGGATCAGGTATGGCCGACACTTGTACAGCAGCTTTGTCACCACCTTGTCCGTTATCCTGGGAGGGAACAACAACAGTAAACAATCATTAACGATTAACAAATATAAAAATAATTCTTGTATTTGAAATAAATTAATAGAATGATGGAAAGGCTCTCTATAAGCATTTTGCTTTCATTCCAATCCATTTATTATTGATGAAACATTTGTTTTATACGTTGTTTTTTAATTAAAAAAAAGGATGTTTAAATCAAATAAATAAAATTGACATACCTGAGTTAGAAAAAGGTATATCATGGAAAATTTGAGATTAAAAGCTTTCGAATGTATATTTGTAATAACTGGATGTGTATGCATGCACATGTCAATTTCCACACAGCAACCATCATTCTAAAATTGATAGTTTGTGAAACTGTAAATAACAGAGGTTGCTAATTATTAATAATAACATTTCAGAAACACAACAAGTGAATATTAAATGCAGATTTCTTTTTAAATAGATAGTAATAATGATTGTACAATGTACATGACTGTATTCATTTGAACAATTACATGATCTTGAAATTTCATTATTGTTTGGTAAAACTACTTGTGAAAGATATGTCCTTTATTTACACTAGAAGGGTGTTTCACAGAAAACTTGTGTCGCCTGCCATGTACTTTTCAAGTTATGAGCTTGGTTAGGTTGCAGGTTAAAGTTTTATGAAAGGGGACATAACTCTGCCAAAATGAAAGTCCGAGTTATTTGACATGAGTAACAACATTCTTTAGATTAAGATGAAGATGTGTGTGAAGAGTCATACACTTTTCAAGTTATGGCCAAAGTTAGGTGTGACGGATGGACGACAACGGACAATGAAAAAAGTGATCCCTAAGTGTCTGCCCATTCTACGCAGGCGACACAAAAATACAATTGATAGTTTATAATGATTTGAAAAATCTAGAAAGGAAAATGGGTATAATAATTACCTAGGGTTTATAAACAAAGGAATTAAATAACAACTAATGCATTCTAAAAGCCTCATTGTTCGTGCAAACTGTAAAATCATTAAATAAATAGGATTTGTTTTTTTAAAGAAATTGCCAATTCTAATCTTGCAACTAAATCAGGATACTACAAATCACTGTAATTTTAAAACAGAATTTAACAACATGCATTAATGGGAGGGAGATAGCAGCTAGTAACCTGTAAAGTACCTCCCTTCTAACCCCTCCTGTTAACAACAAGGTCCTGACCGGTATTCGATTTCTTTTGTGTTTATCCTTGTATTACAATTAGAAAGTGAGCTTTTTCTTTTAGTTCTTTTTACAAAATTTAATATTATTTCAAACAGTATGAATTTCAGAAAAATTACCTGGAAGGTTACTTTCCTTGGTTAATTAATAAATTTTATATGAATCAGAACATATGATGTCATTAAAATGGAGGGAAATGTGCCAGTAAACACATGGTGTTGAAACTTAATTTATTGCATTTTTGACATTAAATATCAAGTTAAAATATCCACCAGTCTTTTTTTTTTTAAAAATAGTAGAAATATATTATTATATACATCGGACATCTGATTGCTTGAAAAATAATTTTGAGTTGGGAATCAAACTCCTCCATTTTTACGACACCTGTGTTGTGTTCTAACCGGTTTTTTACTTTCCAAAACTGAGTAATTACCAAATGCGCATGCATGAAGCTTGTTTGACACCCATCGCATGCCAAATCAAACACACTCCTTGTTGTTTGCCATTACATGGTCCCGCCTAAATTACATTAAGCAATAGGAAAAAGCTAATATTACCAAGATTTTATAACGGATATTTCGACAATAAAACACATTTAAAAACAATTTTTACTGAAAAAAATCTGATATCCTGTTTAAAATTAGCTATTAAATGTTTTAATTTTGCAATATGCAAAGGTTAATTTTAAACCGAAATTAAGGTTTCATTTCATACCCCAGCCAACCCTGTATCGCTTCTTGGAGAAGGGGTTGGATGGGGTTTGAAAAATTTAACTTGGACCATGTAATACAGAGAGTTATTAGGGAAGACAAATCACTGCTGTTATCAACGACTACAAAACTGAAACTAAAATAATGCGCTTCCATTCTAAATGGAAATCAAAAACACCTCAACAGTTTTTCAGGTTCATCTCCCTCCGACACATTACATTTAGCCAATCTGTAATAATTCAAACATATTAAAAAAAAAAATTTCAGCTTTTAAGGGACACAATGCAATCTTGCCTTATTATCACCCAGGATTGGTCTAAAAGAAAGAATCTTTTCATCCTGTTGTAGTATGGTCGGTGAAATTGCCTCAGCATTAAATCGTTTAATTCAGAATAAACAAAGGGCAGCGCTTAACCATACTCTAACCTCCAATAAATGGAATTTAAAGTACGGACAGGGTCATTAAGTACACCATATACTACAACACAGACAGAGTCTGTCTCAGCTTGTTGGATATTTAAAAACCTCAATGGACTACGCCCATCTCGGTGTTCAAATAAACCAACTTGCTGAGACCAGACTCTATCTACAAGAAGTTTTCAACTTATAACGAAACACTTCCGTTTTGTAACTGAATCAAGTATCTTGAAATTCTCGCCGAATATGTTTATTTTAATGTCAAGTCTAATGATTCCTTCCATATAAAACATTATGACATGAACTATTAAGTTCTTCCAAATGTCGCTGCATCGTTTTGAAAAAGGGTAGAGAATGATTTTTGAAGCAAAAATCTTCAATTATAAAAAATAACTGCAATACAAATTAAAAATAAAAATGCTTGTAAATTGTCGTTTAAGGTTATAGTATTCTGAAGAGTCCAAAAAGTGGAATATGCATTATTTTTGCTTTTTTCCGTTTTTCATGATTTCAGCCAAAATTGACATGTAATTCAACTTTGAAATGATTAAGTTTATGGAAACTTCTAGTTCGAAACATCAGCTGCTGGCATTGTTATGATTTCCTCCTCTATAAAAAATGTTTCATTACTGTCTTATAAGAAAAAAAAATATATATAACTTAAGATTTAGGGGCAAAACACACACATTTGTGAATAATGATGAAAAAAAAATGGACCAGAGATATCTTTATATGGTATGTGATAATACAGCAAAAACAACTATTTATTTTTTGTCTTATAAAATATGAAAAAAATGCTTATTTTGGTTTATTTATAAAATCATTGGCAACATAATTAATTATTATGAGCAAACTGTATTATTATCTGTTAATTTCTTAATACTGCGATAAAATTTGAGTTTTTTATTCAACATTTATATTTTTGTCTTAAAATAAAATATAAGATCATATTTAAATTGCATACACAGCAACACTGAGAAACATAAAGGTTTAAAATTGGAAAATAGTATGCACCTAATTCAAAATGTAATTTAAAGTGAACCATGTGGTTAAACCACATACAGGGTCTGTAAGTATTTATTCAATTTCAAAATAAAAGATTTTCTTAAAGGGAAATAACTTTTATTCTAAATTTACACATAATATATGGTTTGTTTGTTTGTTTGTATGTTGTTATACGTCATTTTCAACACATGTAAGGTTATATATGATGGCTGATATTTTTTTTTGTGGTGGAGGCAGACACCCACTTTCCTGGGTAGAACCAGTACTGTACTGTGACCTCCCGCCATCCGTAAGTATCGACACTTCCTCACTTACAAGTCGAGCTCCCTGTGGGATTCGAACCTGCAGCGGTGAAAGGTGAGAAGGTTTACAACGCAACGTCGTTAACCCCTCGGCCGAGGAGGCGCTACACAATGTATTATTACAGGACATTATAGACACATATCATATTCATGAGTGAGATTATTCTACTTCTCAAAACTTGAGTTTAAGAAACTATAAAACATTTAAAATAAAACAGTTTCAGGTTATTGAATAGTGGGGTTAAGTATAGAACAACTTTTGTAGATGTTTTGTTTGTTTTGATGCCTCAAGATTGCAGCGTGTTCTTTAAAAAAAAAAAAATCATTTAGGGTGTAAAATATTTTCTTCACCAGTAGCTGTTACAAAATGTGTACTGTTAATGCAACCAAAAAAAAAAAGTACATATATAGTGTGGGTAGCTAAAAAAATAAAATAAGTGCAAAAAAACAAGTATTTATAATTGTTATGGTTAATTTGAACAACATAATATTATTTAGTTGACACCTATGTTAACTTAACATCAAACATTTCATTGATAAGTTATTAGTAACACATTAAAACCTTGCAAACATTGCAAAACAAAATGTCTGCCAATCTGCCATTTGGAATTTGGCACCCATTTTGAATGTGAGTATTAACTGAATCTGCAAACAAGACATTAGCTAGAACAGCACAACTGTCTATGATGAGAGAGAGCTAGAAACTAGGAGTTATTCTTGAAAGATCCCAAGTTGGATTGCTATAGATTTTATTATCCCCTCAGAACTGTAATCTGGCAAATCTAAAATTCCATCTCCACTCATTCATCTGATCAGTATAGTTATGTATGCTATGGTATCCACTGTAAATGGGAATATGGACCTTGGGGATCATTATGTGTAATATGGCATCCTCTGTTAATAGTAGTTATGATTGACCTTGGGGATCATTATGTGTAATATGGTATCCTCTGTTAATAGTAATTATGATTGACCTTGAGGATCATTATGTATAATATGGTATTCACTGTAAATGGGAATATTGACATTGAGGATCATTATGTATAATATGGTATCCTCTGTTAATAGGAATTATGATTGACCTTGAGGATCATGTGTAATATGGTATCCTCCGTCAATGGGAATATTGACCTTGAGGATCATTATGTATAATATGGTATCCTCTGTTAATAGTAATTATGACTGACCTTGAGGATAATTATGATTAATATGGTATCCACTGTAAATGGGAATATTGACCTTGAGGTTCATTATGTATAATATGGCATCCTCTGTTAGTAGGAATTATGATTGACCTTGAGGATCATGTGTAATATGGTATCCTCCGTTAATGGGAATATTGACCTTGAGGATCATTATGTATAATATGGTATCCTCTGTTAATAGTAATTATGATTGACCTTGAGGATAATTATGTATGCTATGGTATCCTCTGTTAATGGGAATATTGACCTTGAGGATCATTATGTATAATATGGTGTACACAGAAAATGGGAATATTGACCTTGAGGTTCATTATGTATAATATGGCATCCTCTGTTAATAGGAATTATGATTGACCTTGAGGATCATGTGTAATATGGTATCCTCCGTTAATGGGAATATTGACCTTGAGGATTATTATGTATAATATGGTATCCTCTGTCCTTGAGGATAATTATGTATAATACGGTATCCACTGTTAATAGGAATTGTGATTGACCATGAGGATCATTACGTATAATATCGTGTACACAGTAAATGGGAATATTGACCTTGAGGATCATTACGTATAATATCATGTACACAGTAAATGGGAATATTGACCTTGAGGTTCATTATGTATAATATGGTATCCACTGTAAATGGGAATATTGACCTTGAGGTTCATTATGTATAATATGGTATCCACTGTAAATGGAAATATTGACTTTGAGGTTCATTATGTATAATATCGTGTACACAGTAAATGGGAATATTGACCTTGAGGTTCATTATGTATAATATGGTATCCACTGTAAATGGGAATATTGACCTTGAGGTTCATTATGTATAATATGGTATCCACTGTAAATGGGAATATTGACCTTGAGGATCATTATGTATAATATCGTGTACACAGTAAATGGGAATATTGACCTTGAGGTTCATTATGTATAATATGGTATCCACTGTAAATGGGAATATTGACCTTGAGGATCATTATGTATAATATCGTGTACACAGTAAATGGGAATATTGACCTTGAGGATCGTTACGTATAATATCATGTACACAGTAAATGGGAATATTGACCTTGAGGATCATTACGTATAATATCGTGTACACAGTAAATGGGAATATTGACCTTGAGGATCATTACATATAATATCGTGTACATAGTAAATGGGAATATTGACCTGGAGGATCATTATGTATAATATGGTATCCACTGTAAATGGGAATATTGACCTTGAGGATCATTATGTATAATATGGCATCCTCTGTTAATAGGAATTATGATTGACCTTGAGGATCATGTGTAATATGGTATCCTCCGTTAATGGAATATTGACCTTGAGGATCATTATGTATAATATGGTATCCTCTGTTAATAGTAATTATGATTGACCTTGAGGATAATTATGTATGCTATGGTATCCTCCGTTAATGGGAATATTGACCTTGAGGATCATTATGTGTAATATGGTGTACACAGTAAATGGGAATATTGACCTTGAGGCTCATTACATATAATATTGTGTACACAGTAAATGGGAATATTGACCTTGAGGTTCATTATGTATAATATGGCATCCTCTGTTAATAGGAATTATGATTGACCTTGAGGATCATGTGTAATATGGTATCCTCCATTAATGGGAATATTGACCTTGAGGATCATTATGTATAATATGGTATCCTCTGTTAATAGTAATTATGATTGACCTTGAGGATAATTATGTATAATATGGTATCCACTGTTAATAGGAATTATGATTGACCTTGAGGATCATTACGTATAATATCGTGTACACAGTAAATGGGAATATTGACCTTGAGGTTCATTATGTATAATATGGTATCCACTGTAAATGGGAATATGGACCCTGGGGATCATTATGTATAATATGGCATCCTCTGTTAATAGGAATTATGATTGACCTTGAGGATCATGTGTAATATGGTATCCTCCGTTATTGGGAATATTGACCTTGAGGATCATTATGTATAATATGGTTTCCTCTGTTAATAATAATTATGATTGACCTTGAGGATAATTATGTATACTATGGTATCCACTGTTAATAGGAATTATGATTGACCTTGAGGATCATTATGTATAATATGGTGTACACAGTAAATGGGAATATTGACCTTGAGGCTAATTACGTATAATATGGTGTACACAGGAAATGGGAATATTGACCTTGAGGTTCATTATGTATAACATGGTGTACATAGTAAATGGGAATATTGACCTTGAGGCTCATTATGTATAATATGGTGTACACAGTAAATGGGAATATTGACCTATATGGGAATATTGACCTTGAGGCTCATTATGTATAACATGGTGTACAAAATGGGAATTTTGACCTTGAGGCTCATTATGTATAATATGGTGTACACAGTAAATGGGAATATTGACCTATATGGGAATATTGACCTTGAGGCTCATTACGTATAATATGGTGTACACAGTAAATGGGAATATTAACCTTGAGAATCATTAAGTATAATATGGTATCCACTGCAAATATTGACCTTCAGAATCAATATGTATAATAATATGGTATCCATTGTTGACTAGTAGAGGATCATTATGTATACATGTAATATGGTATCGTCTGTATATGGGAATATTGACTGTGAGGATTTTTATTTTATCACATAACATTTGTAATAACTACTCGCTAGATTTCCCAGATTGCATTTTGGGAGATATTTATAAGCATGCGCCCCTCACCGATTGATTTCCTCTTCCTCTAATTCACTCAATTTTTCACGATTATTTTCAAGCTTTTCACCAGAAAGTTCAAGCTTTTTTTCAATTGCATACCCGTCTATTAGGCTATGGTTTGTAGAAGAGGAATTACAGTGCAAGTGTCAAGTAAATACCGTGCACGTGTCAGCAAAAAGAGTAGAAAACAATGCAATATTGGTGATAATGA